>JAATLQ010021832.1:0-61135 GCA_013421005.1 Heliconius erato x Heliconius himera
CAGGGTAGGCAGAGGGAACCTAGTGTTAAGACACTCCGTTCCCCACTTTCTGCCGAATTCTGGAGGCATTGCGTGTTGAGTGGCAGAACTCAACGCCGCGCTTAACCTCGACACCAGAGCGAAGAAATGGAAATATAAATTTAAGTAAATATTTCATCTCCTCGAGTGGGAATCGAACCCAGAACCAGTCGGTTTTGCAGTCACACCTCGTGCCGCTGCGCCACGACCGGCCTCAATATATTATATCCAAATTTATATATTGTTATTACAAAAATTGTAGCCCATGTGTTATTCTGATGTATATTTATATAAGGAATATTACTATAGTTTCATATAAATCTAAATAACAAATCTAATCAACTCCGCTTCACGCTGTATGCCGCACACAGGATGGGTAGGCAGAAGGAACCTGGCGTTAAAACACTCTGTTCCCCATTTTCCGCCGAATTTTTTAAGGCATTGCGTGTTGAATGACGGATTTTAACGCTGGGCTTTTGCTTTGGTGTCAGATCGAAGAAATGAAAATATTACTAAACAATAATTCATTCCCCCGTGTGGCGATCGAACCCACAATCGTCGCATTACAGTCACATCCTTGTACCCTTGGGCCACGACGACCTCTCTTTTCTAAATCATTTAAGTAGTTTATGCGCATTAGTGGTACGAACACCCTTGTTGATAACCTTTCACATTTATAATATTTAAGTTGGATCGAGCCTCCCGAACAAGCCGGTATCCGAAAAGGCTATAGTACCATGGACGACAGGTTATACAAAAGACCGTGGAGTATAATCTGCCGCTATGTGTTGTGTATGTGGACTATCAGAAAGCCTTCGATTCTACCGAGACTTGGACAGTGATAGAGTCTCTCCAGCGATGCCACATTGACTATCTATACATCGAGGTATTGAATTGTATATAAAAACCGCTACCATGACAGTCCGTGTCCACGATGGAAGAACAGCACCCATTCCACTGCAACGCGGAATGAGACAAGGGGATGTAATATCCCCGAAACTATTTAACGCTGCACTGGAAGAGATGTTTAAGCTAATGAAGCGGAACTGGCATTGTATTAACATCAACGGCGAAAACCTAACACACCTTCGATTTGCCGATAACATAGCAACCTTGGCGGAGTTACTTAAAGAACTCAGCACTATGCTCCATAACGTCTGATGGTGGATCTTAAGAAGAACATGAACAAAACAAACATCATATCTAACGTCGACGTTATATCCATGCCGGTCGTTTTTCAAGGCGTACCTCTAGAAGTGGTTGACGAGTACCTGAGACAAGCCATTTGAATGAGTCCAATTTTGAAATAGAGATCAATCGTAGAATCCAACTCGGCCGCGCAGCATAAAATATCTTCTCGTCTAGTATCTCAGTTAATGTCACAAGTTTTCAACCAGTGTGTGTTGCCAGTGTTGACCTATGGCGCTGAACCGTGATCCTTCCCCGGAAGACATATCCACAGGCTCAAAGTCGCTCAGTAAGCGATGGAGAAAGCTATGCTTGGTATTTCTCTACGCGAGAGAATTCAAAATGATGAAATCCGTAGACGAACGCAGGTTACAGACATAGCTCTCAAAATCTGCAAGCTGAAGCGGCAATGGGCAGGCCATATTGTTAGCAGAACCGATAACTGATGGGGAAGAATGATCCTTGAATGGCGACCACGTCTCGGCAAAAGGAGTACAGGTCGCTCGCCAACCAGGTGGACCGATGACCTAACGAAGACAGGGAGAATCCGCTGGATTTAAAGTGCGCAGGACCGGACGGAGTGGCGAGTATTTGGGGAGGCCTATATCCAGCGTTGGACTTTGTAAGGCTGATAGATGGATGGATGGAAATAGGATATTATAAAGCTAGAGCTGTTTTAGTTGTAAACGCTGATCTAATGATGTGAATCCAAAAAGAAAACACATTATAAAAAATCTTATATGAATAAAAAAATCATAATGTACTTTTATGTACGTATTGTAATAAAAACAATATACAACTTAAAATTAGGTAATGGTAAAGGTAATTATTAGGTTCACTTAAACATTTATTCTTTATTTGATGTTTTCATAGATAAAAAGCAACTAGCGACTCTCCGCGACTTCACTCGTTTGAACTACACGATTATCTATTTAATAAACTAAATTATAATCGTGTTTTAATAAATGATTGCAGCGCACTTATATTGATTTCTAGTATTGAAAACAAAAGAAGCTCTTCATTTTTATATCCTATTGATCAATGCGTGATGTAATATACCCGTAGCTGTAATTAACCTTGATAAATGTACTATACTCAATACAAAAATATTTTCCCAATTCAAACCAGTAGTTTCCGAAATTAGTGCGTTCAACCGAACAAACTATTCCATTAAATGACATTAGGTATAGATACACAATGACAAAACAATATATTTTTATCTATAGTAGCTTTACATAAAGATAATAAATGGCATTTCATACCACAGACAACAATATGACAATATGAGAATGACAGATGCGGTTAATGTTCCCGCCATTTTCGGCCAATGGCGGCGGGTTTTTTATCATCGACAGCTGCCGTCGCGTTATTGGGTGTTTTTACATGGGGTGGCTCTTTTCGATTTGATTGTTGTGTAAATTAACTATATTGTTTTCGGATTGGATTTTTTTGCTATTTCTGAGTATATTTTTACGTTTTAATGAGTTATTTAATTGGTTTTTGAAGGTAGGCAAAGATAGATTTGTTTAGATTTAATTAGCTTTTTAGTTACAAGAAATTATATATAATTATAATATTACAAAGATTTTTTTTTCATTATAAATCCTAATATATCAACACAATAAATGGCAAAGATTTGAAATGAACACCAACAAAAAAGTTGAGAGTATATTACCGTAATAAAAATGTAAACACTTAACCAAGTAATTACTTACCCCGTAATGGATTTCATCTTGTTATTATCGTCGTAAAACTATAATATACAAGATTCAATCAGGTTTTACTATCTACAAGCTTATGGAAGCTAAAACTTTAAACATTAAAATAATAATTTAATAGTTAACAGTGTGTAAAATATTTTTGCACAGTTTTCTTTAAAATTAATTAAGCCATCGGTCTTTTTTAATTTAGTTTTGGTTTCGAAAATAATTAAAAAAATATTCACAACTCATATATAAATAATAGTTATATACTTTTGGTAGCCTAAGCTGTAATAGTAATATTTTTTTTGCTTCTATTTTTTATTCGATTTCTACACGTGTTTTTATAAAATCCATAATATATGTACGTCTCATGTGCTTTAGGCTTTTCAGGAATGGATCCCGGTCGGTTTTACAGTACCTCTAATTATATAAAAACTGTACCTGGATGGTGGATTCATGACTAAGAATATGAAAGACTAAGAATGTGCATCTACCCTATAACTTTCAGATGAAATAAATCAAGTCATATCTAAACACGGCTCTAAATGTTTCAATGCCGATACCTTTACGAAAACTGCTTACGGATTTTTTTTAAAGATTCTAATCAATAATAAACAGCTAGTAAAAAATACTAACCTTTACTTTCTGCCGATTATCTGCACATTTTGTCTAAAGAGAGAAATAAAATAAATCAGGCAGCTTCACGCTGTATCCCGCACACAGCAGGGTAAGAAGAGGGGACGGAAGGTCTTAACACTACGTTCCCACTGCTTACCCTGCTGTTAACGTAGTGTTAAGACACTCCGTTCCCCACTTTTCGCCGGATTCTGGTCGCATTGCGTGCTAATTGGCAGAAGTCAACGTCGCGCTTTGCCTCGACACCAGAGCGAAGAAATGGAACTATAAATTTAGATAAATGTTTAATTTCTTCAACTAAATATTTAATTTCCAACCAAGTGACTGCCTGAAATCTCTGTCTGCCTGTAAACTTGACGGTTGTTGGTTCGACACCTATTCGAGGGAATGGCATATTTTAGCTTCACACATGGGGTAAGCAGAATCTAGTATTCAGACGCTCTGTTCTCACTTTCTTGAGGCACTGTGTTTTAACGGAATACAAAGCCTTCCATCGTTACCAGAGCCAATAAATGAAAATATTAAATATTTCATTTGTATTTTAAATTATTATACAGCGCGTGTTGAGACACCTCGTGGTGAGATATTCCATTCTCCACTTTCTGTCCAATTTTCGATGCGAAACTCAACGACACGTTTTGACTTCTTTTCTTCTTTTGTTATTATAGCGAAAAAATGAAAAATACACTTCCTAAGTGGAAATCAGTGTACGAGTCATCTGATCGTAAGTGATCACCACCGCCCACGATCCGTGTAATACCAGAAAAACACATGTATGGCCTTTAAAGTGGAGATAGACGCGCTTTAGTACACACGAATACCCTGTATCGACCTGGAAACACTGCCGCAGGTAGTTGAATGGCGCCTGAGAGGAAGTTCCTACGAAATCGCGGTGGAGAACGCACAGCGTTCACTGTCAAACGGCCCTAAATCATAAAAGCTACTAGACAAAAGCACAATATACGATCTAATATGAAAAAGTCGACTCAGCGGGGAGATGCAATAAGAGGAGGTCCAATAAAACTGAAATTTTGCGGACGCGTCATTACGTGAAGTTGTTGGAAACACATGGCGATGGCGACGCCATGTTTCCTAATATTATATGTAATAAATGCTGTAAATATCTTATGTTTGTGGTATATTGCAGTTTGTTTTTTTATTATCATATAACTAGATAAATAGAACTTCTGTTTGTGAGTTTTCATTGGATTTCAGAAACTATTGAATGAGACAAAACGATAAGTGGGACTTACAAGCGTGGGTTCTTGATTCAAGCAACTTCAGTCAGTGGAAATTTATTGTTAGGACACTCCGATTGCCACTTGTCGCACCAATTGCGTATTGAGTTGTTCAATGACGTAACTCAACGCCGCTATTTGTTTACCAAAATAGGGAAATAAACTTATTTAGCTAAGTTCCTTCCCCCGATTGAAATCGAACCTGCAACCGTAGCTTTTACAGTCGCACGCTTGTTCGCCTGAGCCACAACCGGCCACAACATTGAGTGGATTAAATTTAAAAATTCACTCAACTAAAAACATTCGAATAAAAGAAGTAAATAAAATCAACCGCACCATTGGCCTCGTATCAATTGCACTTAAATATTTATAAATCTACGTATTTGGCACTCACTAACAAGATGTTTACGCGATGTCAAAAAGCCCGCCAAAATTGAATGGCCATAGACGTTTTTTCTTTTTTTTCACGCTGCGGTAGGTAGCCATTGTGCCTAATCTTTTTTTTATTCTTGAATTGTGTTTAAATGTAACGGAAAATTGTTGTTTGGATCTTAAATTACATATTGTTGTGCTTGCACGATTTTATCAAGCTAAATGGATTTAATTTGTTGTAAAAGCAAACTGTTAATATTTTTTTTTATTTTGTGGGTTTTCGTGACATTTTTCAATCGATTTTTTAGCCTGCTCACGTGATAAGTTAATAAGGTGTTATTTTTTTTATTTTATATATATTTTTAAAAAGTTGTACTAGTTGGTCTTGTAACGGTTATCATATTTTGTGCTACTTTATATTTAATTCTTGATTTTTTTGTCAATGGCTTTTAATCACGTTTGTCTTGTTACCACCAAGCAAGTAAATTAAAGTTATTTATTCTCTAGAGTGAGAATCGAACCCACAAGCGTTTTTTATAGTCAAACGCTGTACCCCGCGCCACAATTCCTTTTTATGTAAAAAAATATTTAAAATAACAGCCATCTTGAACAGCCATATTTATTTTATATTTTTTTATACTCATGTAAGTTAAAGCGGTACAGCCGTACATTTCAATACAATGGCCTCTAACAAATGTTATGTTAGTTGGTCTGTGTTACTTTTTCTATGTAAATCGTGTAATTTGTGATCTCTGTTGGTTTTCCTTTATTTATTATTTTGAACAAACGTGCGATTTTTCATTCATAGTGTGGAATAATACTAAACAATGTTATAAACGTTACAGATTAAGTGTCAATCTTCAATCTTTTGATTACAATACTGTATAGGTTACATGAGTGACATCCACATGGAAAAGTAGCAGGACCGTTTCTATGTAGTGCAGCTTTTCGATCGAGGTTCGATTCTCACTTGGAGGCATAAATTATTCTTTCGCGCTTTGTCTTTATAAGACAAAACGCGTTAAATTCCACCACTATTTGATGGGTGGCAAAGGTTTAAGGTGGCGAACTGAGTGTCTTAACACTAGCTTCGCTCTGTCTACTAAATACGGTATACCGTTTGATACTACAAAAAAAATCCTTAAGTACCTACTTTAAATAAGTTATGCCAAACACCAAAACTATCAAACAAGCGAAAGCTAAATCAAAATTCATCCAGCACTTTAGCAAATTAGCCAAAATTGTTTAGAGGGTTGTTTTGTATATTACAACAGTCTATCTAACCACAGTATTATAGCACCCCCATACAGAAATTGTTTTACAAATCGCAATAAAAGATTACAATGGCACAAGACAAGGGTAGGACGAGGCTTGTTAAAATTCAATACGCATCTTGTTTTTAAGTTGGGAGCGATGAGCGTTTTGAAAAATATATTTTATTCATTATTGTATACCTTTTTTAAAAAAAGAATAGATCGTTCAGGTTACCTGATGGTAAGTAATCAATCACCATAACCCACTTTCCCGTGTAACACTAGGAACGCAACAGGTGCGTTGCCGACTTATAATGTATATTGAAGTATTAAAGTTTCACGCTTTATCCTCCATAATATAGCAGGGCAGGCAGAGAGAACTAAGTGTTAAGACACTCAGTTCTTCAGAATATAACTACTATTTATCTGATTTTATTTTTAAAAATCAGTCAATTTAAATGAACGTTCGGTTTGGTTATGTTATGTTAATAGTTAGTAACCACGCCCGTGATTCCGTGCAACACTAGAGTACATTTTAAGACAGAGGTATTTGAATGAAACACACACTTCAAGCGTAACAGTATAGGCTGAGAGCACATAGTGCTATGACACTCACCATGTTAATACGTTGACTGCACACTTACTTAAATACTATTTTTAAGTAAATTAAATTATTAAAAAAAATATTCCCCGATTTGGTATGACAAAACGCGGCAATGGATACAGTCTACCGCTGTAATAATATCCATAAATTTAATAGGAATATAGATACCAAAAAATTTGAGTGTCTCTCTGACCTCGGGAAAACATAAACGATGCCATATAATTTTATTTTGTGTACAAATTTCTAATATATAAGAGACCGTTTTGCCTCAGTGGCACAGCTATAACTGTAATTCGATGATTGTTGTTTCGATTTCCACCCAGAGAAATGATTATATTTAAATTATTTTAATTTTCCGGCTCTTGTAAGCAAAACGCGGCGTTCAAACCTCAATAGACAATACTCGATATCTTGAAAATTGATCAGAAAATGGGCAATGGATTGAAATAACCCAACAATAAAATAGAACACTCGAAACAAAGAGAAACGGAAAACTAAAAACAAAACTCTCATAACTTGTACCACCAAAAAGGAAAATCCATTAGACGGAGGGTGGAAATCACAGACACTTAACACCCTCGCGTTTTGTATTGTAAATAACGGTTACGTTGCGGAACACCTAGCGCTATATTAACACTACTTCAATCTTTACAAATTGTATAGAATCGGGAGGTTTTATTTTTTTTATTGGTTTACGCTGTACTCTGCATATAGCGGGGAAGGCAGAGGGAACCTAGTGTTAAGACACAATTCCCAATCGAGGCAATAAATTATTTTAAATTCTACAGGGACAAAATGCAATGAATTTCAGAAAATTCATTAAAATTCAAATTTTAAGAAGGAATTTTATTGACAGTAGGTTGTCTCTGTATATCCTGCTGAATGCGGGATACAGAGAAAATCTGAAAAAAAAAGAATCATATATCCCGCTACATTAAAATTCATCAATACACATTAATAATACTTATTTTTATTTAGAATTGATAAAAAATAAAACAAATAGTATCAACCAAATTAAGATAGGGTTGCGTGGTCATGAATTCATTAAGTAGTTTCAAGCGAACATTTACGATTCGCCATGTCAGTTTTAACAATTAGGCTCATTTCACATGGTACTATTATGAAAATAAATAAAATACGGCCGAATTCTATTAATTGTTGTTTTTTTAGTATTATATGGTAGTTAAGGCCATCATGGCGTAATAAAACGTCGAACTGTAAAAGCAACGGTTGTATGTACCCGATCACCACTCAGTTAATGAATATATAAATTATTTTCCCACTCTGGCACACAACGCGCCATTGAGTTCTGCCACTCGACACGTAGGTATCGAATATCCCGTATTTCGACAGAAATGCAGAACAGAGTGTCTTGATACTAGGTTCTCCCTGACAATCTTACTATATGCAAAATATATCAAGCGTAAGTACCTACTAAATTTATTTTTGTACAAATTCTTATATTTACTTACTTAGCTTATTTTTTAGCTTTTCGTACCTTTCAAAGCTAAAGAAAATATTAGATATTGTTACATTTCCAGAATAGTTTATTATTATTATTATTAATATATTTTTGTTAAAAAATAAATTATTCAGAAAACCTTATATAAATTAATTCCTTTCTTAATTTTTCGCTATAAAAAAGCGAAACAATAAGAAAAATCTTATTATATTATAGAAAGCTCGTTCTTAATTTTTTTTTTATTTACATGTTATCGTCTGTTATTTTAGAGAGTAGTTATAGAAATAACACTACGCAACAATGTTCTAAAGTATTGTTCAAACCCGCTATATGACTAAAAGGGTTAAGAATAATCCGCTTACATCATAAAGGGATTGCGGTATATTTATTTGCCACTGCCCCCATTATTGTTTTATTAAATAACCAAGAGGGGATTTATAAAAAAACTATTAATATTTGTTTAGATACTCTTATCTACCACTTGAAGTTGAATGTTTAATTATTTTATTTATTCAACCTCACGCTTTATCCCTAACGCAGTAGTCATAGAGAACGGAGCGCCAATCGCTATAGTCTCTACCATACCTCTCTCGCCTCATCCACTGTCATCAACCTTTCATACATGGGGTCCTTAAGCTTTTTACATCAGCTTCCTTCAGTGTACTCGACACTGTATTCTTTACTAACTTTTACTTTATAGAGTTCCTTTTTTTTCTTAAAAGATACTAAATCCTAAAAAATAACCTAAGTAAGTAAATATAAAAGAATCTGTACGAAAATAAATCTGTTTAAACTTTAAACACAAAAAACTATCATCCAACGGTAGCTTTTAGAATTTTGACGCGTGCTCGTTGAAGTGTACAAACATTTGACAGCTTCCGTATTTTTTCTCACTTAAGTGTGAAATTTACCTGTTCTTGCGGACTTAGGTTCGTATATACAAGTAACATTAGTTTCTCGCCGCATCCCGCCTGTAACAACTTGAGCACCGGGAACCTAGTGTTAAACCACTCCGTTCCCCACGCCCTTTCCAAATATTGCATGTTGTTCTTCTTGTTACCGAGGAAGTGAAAATAATTAATTCCCACGAGAGGATGTGAACCCACAAGCGTAATATTTATAGACAATGTAGGTCAGACAATGTACCGACGGCCTCAATCCTACCATCTTCCTCTATATGTGATGATTTGTTTGTATAATTTAAGGTCTTTTAATATATTTATCCATTTTAATATTAATTTATACTATCACGTGGCTCTCTTTTATATATTTTTTAGTACTTCTCTCACAAATAAATTTAATGTTGTCATTATCCATCATCCAATGTCTAAAATATTCAACATATAAATAAAGATTTAATATGTCCATTCATTTAAAACGACCGAACCAATTGTTTAAATAAATTGTCATTTCGGCCATTTTAAAAACAGATAAAGCTATGTAACAATGTCATGTCATCAAAAAACATTTGACATACAAAAAGAACGCTGTCATCTGTAAAATTACACGAAGCCGTAGGTACTATCGCGATTATATCTTATTTTACATTCATAGAAAATTCGACCGTTATCTTATGTAAAACAACAATGGAACATCCATTCAACCGAAACTAAAATAGTTTAAATTGTAACCGGATGTTGTAAAGTGTATAAAAATACCATAAAAAGTTACTTCCGCCCCCGAATATGTGACTTGAATAGAAATTGTAGTATTATAGCTATTAAGCAACCGGCGGTGTGTTCTAATGCCTCTACAAATAAAAGATTTAAACCCTATCTGTGGTTGCGTTCGCGCCAACGCTAATGTCAGCGTGACATTTGGAAAAAATATTGCGGGTAATTAATCTAAATAATCTATGTGTGTATTGCTTTCGTAAAATTGTTGTCCTTGAATTTAACTAAAAAGTTTTATAAGTAGAGTTTTAGCTTAGATTTATGAAATACGAAAGAATATTTTTAATTGTAATACAATTAAGTAATAGGTACGTGGTGGAACTCTACGCCTTTGTCTTGTTACCAGAGTAAAGATATGAAAATTCCCCTGATTTGAAACTGAGTCCACAACAGTCGCGTTATCAGTCTGACGCTGCGCCGCCGCGCCACAAAAGCTTCAAAAATATATAAGTAAATAAAAAGTTATCTTACAAAACGTATAACTAAAAGGGCCATAATTGTTTAACCCCCATAAATTTAACTCCTCAAAACAAAATAAAATCAGATTCACGCTGTATTCCGCATACAGCAGGATAAGCAGAGGGAACCTAGTATTAAGACACGTTCCCCACTTTCGTGGCGGAACTAAACACCGGCTTTACCTCGACATCCGAGCGAAGACATGAAAATATAAATTTAAATAAATATTTTTTATTTCCCCGAGTGGGGATCGAACCCACAATCAGTCGCGTTTACAGGCACTCTTTGTGCCCCTGCACCACGACTGGTCTCGGTCTAAAAACTAAATGTTCAAATTCAAACTCCTAAATATTCTATATTCAAATAGACTAAACACTTTTGAATCATCGAATAAACGTATAAAAAATGTTATGTTATTTTTCATTAGTTAATTCACTACTAATTAGTTAAATAGAAATATCTCACTCCTTAAATTGAACCCACAGCCAACGCTTGTCCAAGCAACAAAAATGTCAAAATTACGCCACAATAATTTCAAATTTAACATAATGTAATATCTACAGGTATCCTTAACATTTTTTTCTTCAAAAAATCAAAGGACACAACAATCAACAGAAAGAAAGATAAGAAATTGCGACGAAAAACCAAACCAAAGCGGTTACAAATAACCAAAAATTCAAACAACCACCGACAAAGTTTAATGACAACGCAGAATATATAACATTTGCCACAAAATTTATTATCTGTGTGAATACAATTGCGAAAGTGATCCGATCGGCACACGAAAAAGTACCCAGCTGCGACGTGAAATAAACCTGCGATGTTTAAGAACCTTTTGACTTTTATGCTTTAAAAAAATATTATTAGTTGTTCTCTTTTATACGTAGGTTGGTCTTGAGGCAAAGGTTTTACATGACGGAAATTAAATATTATTTATTTAATTATGCGTAAAATTGTAATAAAATTCAATATAATACATATTTAGCGTTGCATATTTTTTATATAAATAACACAATATTAAAATTTGTATCTTAATAAAAGTGTGTTTTCGCCACATCTCTAAAAAAGGCGACCTTAAACGCAACAGTTATGTGTTTGATTCCCAATCGGAGTTCCCATTCAGTATCAAGAAAAGCGTTTCCGTTCCTCAACCCTCAATATTTCGAATAGGAATACCTGAGGAACGTAGTGTCTTAACACTAAGTTCCCTATCAACTCTCTCTCTCTCTAAATACGGGATACAGCGTGGAACTAAAAAAAAAAACAAAGTCTTTGTCGCTCATTCTCTACACACAAAACATCAAACACTAATAGCTGAGCGGTATTCGCAAAGCCATGCCTCCAGCGTAGAGCGTTGTTATTTTGAAAATATTTTGACATTAATGGCTGCCATTGTGACGTTTGACGTATTGACTTTTTTTTTTGCGATAACATCAAAGTGTTGTGGGTGTTAAGGCGTTCGGATGTAAACTAGACAGATGCCTTTGTAGTTTAGGATTTTAATCCCATTTATAAATGAATGTGCAATTTAATTTTACTTGTACCTTTTGATTTTTTTGTTGGTTGAAAGTGTCGTTACGTTGTTACAGTTTTGTAAAAGAATTGTTCGTGTGTGTAAAGAAATTATACTATAGAGGTCATTCGATCTTTGTTTAATAAAAAAAATAAAATGTCATATTTGTAATTAATATACAAAAATCAAACTGTCTTTATAGAAAACAATTAACGTTTTATTACACAATGTGATGGTTTTAAAGTTTAAGTTTGAGACAAATTTTGGTGTATATACTATCTTTTAAATGTAACTTCGCCCGGGAAGAAAAAATTATAAAATAAAAATACCTAAGATTTTTTCAAATATTTTTATAAGGTTGTTATTATTCCATATTTAGAAAAACGATGTTAAGAAGAGATTAGGAACACAAAAATATCTATAAGAAAATTGCAATCTCTCTCGCCAAAAGAAAATTCTAAGTATGTACTTCATTTTTTTGGGCAGCGAAAATTTGTAAAAATCTCGCCACAGATATGCTAAAAACAATAGTTAAAAATATGGTAAATAGTTCTTAATAAGCGTATAAGAATTTTAACTAAGCGTGATGAGAACGTACCGTGATGGATATGATGATGGAGGCTTAGTGGTCAGAGCGCTTGGACCGTTTCCAAGAGGTATATAGGTTAAAATCCTGCTGCATTCAAATAAATATTTTTACGTTTTCTAAAAAAGTATAACTAAGAGTTGTGTATAACACAGGACATATTCTAATTAGCTCGAAGTCACTTTGATATCAGATACAGCAACGTATTATCTACCTTTCTCGACATCCGTTACAAAATTATTATCCAATACAATTTTTTTTATCCGTAGGTACCAATAGTTCCTGAGACTAGCGGGTCCAACCAAACAAACTTGTTAGCTTTATTATATAAGTACTTATATATTCGAATCCACATTATTATAATTAAATTTAATCACTATACACAATAACCAGATATAATTTTGAGAAATATGAAAAGATCGCGTGCAGCAAAACATTAGGCTACCGAGAGCTTTAATGTAATTTTACACCTGGGAACAAAAAAAAAGTTGTTTATTTTGCAACACGTGTCTAAACAATTTGTATTTACAAAGGCTGAACACTTCACGTCAAAGCCTAAGTTCGTAAAAAAAACTAAAGTATAAGCAAAATAAAAAAAATAAGGAAAATGGCCGACAGCTGTCAACCGCAAACTGACCAAAATAATGGCCACAATAGTTTACAATTACGTATTGTCCGACGGCCAAACTACACTAATTTTATTTTTACTTTGTATTGATTGAATATAATATATGTAATTTATTTGGTTTTTACTCGCAAAAGATAACGAAAATCCATGGTCAACCCAAGTCCAAAATCGCTAACAGAACATACATACACTTTCATGCATTGAAAATAATACTTTTTTTAGCTTCACTCCGAATCCCCCATAAGGCAGGGTAAGCACAGGGGACCCTTCTGTTCCCCACTTTCCGTCGAATTCTGGAGGTATTGCATGTTGAGTGGCGGGATTCAACGCCGCGCTTTTCCACAACGAGGAAATGGAAATATTAAATATTTCCTTTCTTCAAGTGGAAATCGAACCCACAGTCTTTCGCGTTTGCAAAAAGCTTATCTGATTAGAAGAAGAAAATATCATTAAAAATTAAATTTATACAATTTAGATAATAAACGCTAATTAAACGCTTATTGACTTTATTTTTTGTTTAACATTATGTAGAAATTATGATATGGAAATTAAAAATTCAAAGCTTCAAAAAAGGCAAAAATACTAAGAGACTAAGAAAGACCACTTACATACGTACTTAAAAATAACAATTTCATCGTCAAATTGATAACGTAAAAAACAATTCTATGCAAAAATATTTTAAATCCTAACAATATAAATAGAATTATCACTTTAACACATCATGACTCTATCATATAATCAATAAAAAATAAACAGCAAAAGAAAAACAATAAGAAAACTGTAATTAAAACCCATTAATTAAACTACAAATGATATCTTCTTATAAAGCAACTTGTAAAATCCAAGAACTATGCAATAGACAACCTACTGTACTGTAATTAAATTAATTGAAATTAAAAATAAAAACCGGTTAAGTGCGAGTCGGACTCACTCACCGAGGCTACCGTACTCATTTCAGGATTGTAGGTCAACGGGGAGTATAATTTATAAAATCACTCATTTTGTATAAAATGAACTATAGTATAAACTTTCACTTTTCAGATTTTTTATTTACCTTTCAAGTAAAGTATTGTAAGTTCGTAACAAATTTCATAACTGTAAGTCCACGGGAAGTACAGGGTACTTACTAGAGATTTTAATTACGCGGCAAATTTTATACAAAATTAGAAGCTTATTTTGTCTCTTTCTTTAAAGCTCGGCGTTGAGTTCTGCCACTTAACACGCAATTCCCCCAGAATTCGGCAGAAAGTGGGGAACGGAGTGTCTTAACACTAGGCTCCCTCTGCCTACCCTGCTGTGTGCGGGATACAGCGTGAACCTGATTTTTTTTTTAAATTTTAATTTTTGTCTCTACTTTAAGGGACTATGGAGCTATGTATATATTGATATTAATTTCAACTTGATACATAAATACGATCTCGAGATGGTCTTGACAGACGGATAGACGGATATCAAAGTGATTCTGTAAGGGTTCCGTTTTTACCTTTTGAGTTACGGAACCCTAAAAATATATATGTTAACATGGCGGGACCAATTAAAATTAACGAGCAATTTGTCGTTTTCTCTTGAATAAGAGGACTTTTTAGTTCATACCTTAGCTGTTCTTTTTTTCTAATTTCAGTTCACTTTTATTATCTGTGTTAATTAAGAATTATATGCGTTATGTCCCTTTTGTATTACAGAAAATGCTGCTGAAGTGTGTAATTATGAATCGTTGAATAATAATTTTCCCTCGAACGTTGGCCATGGCTGGCTTAAAATGCTATGATTTTTCAGCTTCATTGATTTCCACAGCCTCTAAACGCCTGTTTTTTATATATCAAAGCGGATAAATCTAAAGAATTTATAAATAATATAATAATTAACAATTACCTTGAGTTGTAAGTAGATCCCACTACTTTCATCTGGCCGAATAAGCTACTTGGAGCTCACTCTGGGACTGGTCTACAAAGTCTTCTTTTAATATTTTGTGATTGTATTGATAGAAACCGCGGAACGGAATGCACAGGGATAAAAGCGGTATGATTATCTTCAAATCCCCTTACTCTAGGAGAGTCTAAAGGAGAGTCTGAGAATTATCGGGTTTCCTGCAAAGGCATCGTGGCAAGCGCGATCGATCCTGCAGTTTCTCATTTAGGTGGAAGAGTTTCCACTGAATTTTAGTAGATAGTATTTTCACTAACCGATGCGTCAAACAGTCCCATCTATGGGGGACTTTCTCTTCTTACTTTGTTCCCCACTTTCCGCAAAATTATGATAACATTGAGAGTGACAGAGAGACGCCTTATTACCAGCGCAAAAAAATAGAATATAAAATATTTCATGACCTCGTCAAGGAAGCGAACCCACAACCATGCGTGCGTTTACAGTCACACGCTTGTGCCACTGCGCCACGGCGGCCTCAGGATGATCTGAGTAAATACATTTCCCAGTGACGAAAAATAAGAATCCACTACTATATATGGCCAAGACACAGCTAATGCAAAGAAATATGAAACGTAACTACTCATATAATTACATATTTCTTGAAAATATTTAAATGTTACATCATTATTGATACGTATAAGGCACATATTATTATGTCGTTAATTTTAATTAAAACTATTGCATATTTTTCTCCGTATTGAAATTTAAAATAAACTTTTACATTTTACAAATATTTATGAAGAATAATTAGATTCATAAATTACATTAACAGGGAATAGGCCGTCACTTTTCCAGCCTATTATAAATAAAAACAAAATTATAATATTTCTTGAAAATAAAATTCAACTATAGCACGATTATTTATTTAATCAGTTTAATTATTAACATTTTTTTTAACTCCACGCACATAGCAGGGTAGGCACTGGGAAACCTGGGAACCTAATATTAAGACAGTTTCAATCCGGCTTTCCGCCGAATTCTGCAGGAGGATTGCATGTTGACTGACGATAGTCAACTGCGCTTCTCTCGTTACTAGAGCGCGGAAATGAAAATATTTAATATTTTGTTACCTCGAGTGGTAATCGAACCCACAACCTGTCACGTTTACAATTGCACGTTTGTGTTCCTGCGCCATGGCCGGCCTCTATTCTAAATATTTTCTTGGTATTGAAAATTTAAATAAGCTTTCATAAATTCATGAAAATCTATTATACTGGCTTTCGCAATTATTTTTTCAGCCACCCATAATTAAAAATGCTGTTGAGGCCATCATGTTGCGGTCGTATGTAGCGTTGAACTGTAAAAGTGATAGGTTCGATTTCAACTCGGGTTGATATTTCTAATTAAATCATTTTCATCTCCTCGCTATAGAGGACAACGCGCAATGTTGAGTTCTGACACTCAAAACGCAGCATCTGAAGTGAAGTGAAGCTATCATTAAAAAACTGTTTTCTTTAGGTAAGAAACCTAAAGAAAACAGTTTTTTAATGCTTCTATAAAACTACACAGTGTCAATCGGGTCATTTAAAATCTTTTTTTTTTTATCTCTTTAAATTTTACTTTAAAAGAAGATATCTGGTGCCTTATCTTATCTATAAAATCTAATTTAAGAGTTAAATTATAAACAAAAGGTGTTTATTTCCATTATCTCCTTCACAGTAGTAACTATGCGATGCTCTAAACTCTAAAGTCATAAAAATTGCTAAACACTTAGCGATGCTCTAAAAGCATAAAAAATATCTATGTAAGCATTCAGCAATTTTTATGACTTTTGAGCATCTGTAAACCAATAATTTCTCCATTTTCTATAAATGGACATAAACGACATAAAATTGTACTACATTAATATGTACCTTCTTAATTAATTATATAAAAAAATATAGCTTAAAATTGTATCAAGATGACAGCACATTCAGAGAGATCTAGTGTTAAGACATTCCGTTTCCCAAATACTAAACTTCCTCTGCAAAAAACAAAAAAAAACAATTACACATCTAATGCAGTAATAATGCAATGGCGATTGTGCAGGACGATCAGCGTGGAGATCCTTGGAGCCTTGGAGGATGTTCAACACCGGAACCAAAACCAAAAACCAAAATGTTGAATTCTCCACTATTGAGTGGCTGAACTCAACGCCGCATTTACTACAATGTGTGTTCATATATTATTACAAAAATCGGGCAATGCGTGGAACTTAACATTAGGTTCCTTTGCTTACCCTGCTATGATGTCAATCAAAATCAGTTACTTACAAATATTGTTTTACTTATAAATATTTTATTATCTGTAGCTACGTACATTATTTAATATTATAAAGCTGAAAAGTGTGGCATAAAGAGTATAATGCCGGGGTGCTCTAGAAACCCTGCTATATACGGCATACTGAACGAAACTTAAGAAAATGAAAAGATTTATTTGGTTGATCGCAGTAATCTCAGGAACTAGGTACTAATTCGAATTGGAAAAATATTTCTCGCGTCTAATAACCCATTTATCAATGAATAGGCTATATTACATCATCAGTGACCCACTGTACCTGCGATCAGAGTTACCGGGCACCTAGAATATGTCATGTGTCATCAGCGTTGCCAAAAATCTGGCAATCGATCAAAATGTTATATTTAAATAAAAAGCGGGATTCTTTCCCCATAAGCGGGCATAAAAATTAAATAATTTCATTTATTATTGATCTATGTTTTGAATTTTAAATCAAGCTTTCAATTATGTTAGATATCAATATAAAATGTTTTTTTTTTAATAGAAAAATGTCACTATGCTTAAACGATTTTATTTTGGTTACCATATGTAAGGCAGTTAAGTCTTCAGAACTTAGGAGTTATACGTATTTTACGAATATACTAAATTGTATTTCTATGAAATTATTAGTAACTAATTAAAATATAATCTTAGCGGAACAATCCATGTCCCGATCGGGACATTTAAATTTTGGGCTAAAAAACGGGACATTTCCCCAAAATCGGGGCATCTGGCAACACTGTGTGTTATACACAACGGATAGTTATTTCCATTTGATCACACGAAACCGTAGCTACAAGCTAGTTTAAATAATAAATAAATTAAAAAGGCAAATGGCGGCGTCGTTTTATACATTCTGATATATTCCATCACATTCGCGACGTGTGCGGTCCGTTCGCGCCTAAACGGTATTTAAAAAAAATGTATAAACTTTTTAAAATTCTCCATGCTTGTTAGCAAAAAATATCAAAATATACCGCCTTTCTAGATCAAATGTAGATAAAGTTATATATATTAAATAGTTTTGGTGTATTGGTACAATACTATAGGTAGAGAGACACTTCCTTAGTATTAAGACATTCCATTCCTTGCTTTCCGTCCAATTCTCAAAATTTTTCGAGATATTACGTGTTGGGTGAAGAATTCAACGAAATGCTTTGTCTGTTTAACAGAGCGAGATTATTACAAATAATTCATTCCCCTGGGTGGGAATCGATCCTACGACCATGGCATACAGCCAGCCACGACGGCCGCAATACAGACTTACTGACAGACTTTAAGACGTAAAGTAGAAAATTCCGTTCTCCTGTTCCCGTAAGAACTTCGAGGCATTCTCTACAAGTACTTCCCTACACTCTCTAGCCCACATTTAACTGAAACCACGACGATTATGATTTCAGTTGCCACTCCGGGAATAAGTTATTTTCATTTAATTACTCTGATAACAATATTAATTTAATTTAATTGAGGCCGGTCGTGGCGCAGCGGCACGAGGTGTGACTGTAAAACCGACTGGTTGTGGGTTCGATCCCCACTCGAGGAGATGAAATATTTACTTAAATTTATATTTCCATTTCTTCGCTCTGGTGTCGAAGTTAAGAGCGGCGTTGAGTTCTGCCACTCAACACGCAATGCCTCCAGAATTCGGCAGAAAGTGGGGAACGGAGTGTCTTAACACTAGGTTCCCTCTGCCTACCCTGCTGTGTGCGGGATACAGCGTGAAGCTGATTTATTTTTTATTTAATTGAGACCAGTTGTGGCGCAGCGGCACGAAGTGTGACTGTAAAACGACTGGTTGTGGGTTCTATCCCCGCTCAAGGAGATGAAATATTGACTTAGATTTATATTTCCATTTCTTTGCTCTAGTGCCGAGGTTAAGCGCGGCGTTGAGTTCCGCCACTCAACACGCAATGCCTTCAGAATTCGGCAGAAAATGGGGAACGGAGTGTCTTAACATTAGGTTCCCTCTGCCTACCCTGCTGTCTGCGGGATACAGCGTGAAACTGATTTGATTATTTTTTTTGATAACAATATAAAGCTCGAGTTAGAGTTCTACTCAATACTTACATCTTGAAAGTTAGAGAGTGCATGATGGACGGAGTGTCCTAGCATTAGTTTCCTTACGCCGATGCACGTGAAGTTAAAAAAGTTACTCTGTAATTTATTTGTTTCCATATTTAAAATTGGTTAAGTAGCTTGAGAGCTTATCAATTACGCATTAACATACAAAATAATAATAACAAAATGGTTTAATACATTAGTGCAAATATTTTTCAATTACAATAATACATAAAGTGTTTTTTTTTAAAAACTTTTAACTTTTAAGTGCTTTTAAAGGTCACTTAAATAAATGTATTAAAAAAAATAAGATTTTTTTTATATAATAGATATACAACTAATGTATTCAATATAATTTGTAGGACGTCAAAATCTGACTGATATCGTTACGGTTGTGGGTTCAATTCAGATTTGGGGGTCTAAATTATGTTAATTTCCTCGCTCTAGTCTGATGTCTGGTCTGGATTCCTGGCAACGTCTGATAATTGGGGAACGGAGTGTCTTAGCATTTTTACGTTTACCGACGGAACATTAAAATAATAAAAACATATCTAATAAAAAGGCTGAGAAAAAAATTAAATACTTAAATGTTTCAGGTACTACATAGGTACATATATAATTAAAAAACAATTCTATAGATTTACTAGCTACAAATACTAGATTGAAGAGATTTGAGATTAAAAAATAGATACGAATTTGAGATTTGTAACGAACCATTTGATGGGCAAAAATGTATTTATTTAAAAATAAAAATGAATATTATGAATATGATATAACTTCTAAATCAAAAAAGTAAAGATGGTATGGAGCAGTAATATGTATATGGTAGTTAACAGCGGATGAATAAAGATGAATAAAGTTGGCGTTCTATGAACAGCAATCCCTCACGGCAGGCCTACTTTCAGAAGTAGTCACAGTAATGGCTGAAAAAAAACAATTTTTAATAAGACCAATCGTAGCGCAGGGCCACAAGTTGCGGGTTCAATTCCTACTAGAAAAAAAATCTTTTTCTTTTTGATTTTTTCATTTTTTTCATGGAAATTTTTATTTCTTCTCTCTGGTAATGAGGCAGCGCCGCGTTGAGCCTCCAGAATTCGGCAGAAAATGGGGAACGGAAGTGTCTTAATGAGAACGGACTGTCTAACACCAGGTTACCAGGTTCCCTCTACCTTGCTATGTGCAGAATACACCGTGAAACTAAAAAAAATAAAATTATAATCACTATATAACATTATAGATTTCATTTTAGGTGCTAAGAACATAAATAAGTTACGGATTTTGATTTAGACTAATAGAAATGTATGGTCATGGCGCTTTGACAGTAAACAAGTACGTTGAATTTTTTTAACGTTTTCTAAAAAAGTGTGTTTCTTTCCTAAGTGCAATAAATTATCTTGAAAATGTTAAAAACATTATAAAGATTTTTTATAAAGCGAAACACAATATAATACTGTATGTGATTGTAAGCGAAATAGGTATGAGTTCGATTCCCGCTCGGGCGAATAAAATATTTTCTTGTCTCCGCTCTGTTAAACAGAGTGCGACATGCGGTTTTGAAAACGAGCGGAGAGTGAAGGACATGTTCTATGTCACTATATACTCTACTAAATTTTATTTTAGGGGTACACTATAAAAAACATTGCTAAGAAATTCTCCAAAACGCGTTGCCTTTCCAAATCCAATCTGTAATCGGAATGCAGGTCTCATTTCCAAGTCGTTAGCCGCAAAAATCGACACCACGAGCGGAACCTGATAGCCCTGTTACAGACTAAAAATGTATATATGCTTATATATATTTTTATTGTATACACTAGTGGTCGCCCTCAACTTTGCTTGCCTTAACTTTAAGAACTAAAATGGAAAATTCTCTCTTAGCGCTCTCGTTGCATGATCCTCCTACAATCAGCGATGCTGTGTTCTCGAAGGTCATCCGAGGCCTTCCTCCACGTCTCTTACCACTAATTCCGAAACATACTTTCTCTTTTTACCATTCTTCATTACTCATTCTCTCAGCGTATCCAAGCCACTTGGGCTCGTTCTTCTTCATTCTTACCTTTACATCCTCGCTAGTACCTACTATTCTGTATACTTCTTCATTACAGATTCGGTCAGGTAAACTGACTCCGTATATTCTATGGAGATATAGTACCGTTCTCACTGTTAGCTCTGTTGCCGGCAGCAATACGCTTTACCACATCTATTTCGTATCTGCCGTCTCTACTAAACATATTTCCTAGATATACCACACCATTCGACGCCAAAATAAGTAAAATCTTAATTTCAAAATGTATATTTATAAATATACAATTTAAAACAAACATTCTACACTAACCTTTAACACAACGTTGTCCTAAAACAAAAAAAAATAACTACAATTGGCTCTTAGATACTTATCTACGTCTAATGGGCCATTGTTTTCGGTTCGAATCCAAACTTTTTACTATCCATGTTTAATTGCGGCAATTTTTACGGATGTCACTTGACGCCAGCCTTTTTGACTTGGCTGTTTGTATTGGTATCATCGTCTACTTTTTTCTTAATGTGCAACTTGTTCTTTTTTTAACTCAAATTAATTTAGTTAAAGCTAATGCTGTGACTTATACAGTCTTATCTTTTAGCACTTAACGTGATTAAATTTATAAATGTTAGTTAATACGAATGTTACATTTTAAATATAACATTTAAAAATATAGATATAATATCATTATTTCTTAGAACAATAAATTTCCAACACAGACTATGTATTACAGGCAAAGAAAAAAGCAACAGTCGCTAACAAGGCAAAGCAAATCAACCATACAGACAATAACATCAGAAATTGAACACTTTACGTTTCACGCTTAACCAAATCGGCTGTTACGAAAATGACAGATTGACTTAAACAAATTATCCACACTGAGGTAAATATAGCAGGTTCGATTTTTTTTTCTTATTTTTTTTGTTGCATAAACAAGTATAAAAAGTCCATTGTTGTGACCACAATGGCAGTACGTATTGTGCCTTTGCCTTTTCCAATTATTGTGTTAGCTATTCGACGAAAATAGTTTCTATTTGGAATCCCTTGATACGATTTCTTGAATTTTGTCATCGATTATAATCGAGGCTTGTTACAAAATGATGATTGGGTGTGATAAAATAGTTGTTCTCTTTTGTAATAAAATTTTGTAGTAAATATGATTTTTATTCAAATAGTATTATAGACAAGGTATAAAATAAAGGAACATTGCTACGTAAATGTCTCTTTCTGTTGAGTGGTGAAACTCGGCTCAAAAACAAGTGCCAAACAATTTTTTTTGTTATATTAAAAAATAATACTTTAGGCGTTTTACAAATATATAAATACTAAGTTAAGGAGCGTCTGACTGTAAACGCGACGGAAATCATTATTTTCATTTGCTCGCTTCGATAAAGAAACAAAGCGCAGCGTTAAGTTACGCCTCTTAATAAGCAATGTTTCGGCGGAAAGTGGAGAAAAGAGTGTGTTAAAACTAGGTAAAAAACCTACTTCTTATTTGATTATTATAATACAAAGAAGCCTCCGTAAAAGTAGATTTAAAAATTGAAAATTACGGTAGGACTTTATAAATAAGTTCTTTGTCCCTCTTAAAAAAACATGGGTGTTTTTTGACGTTGCGACGTTATTATTCACGATTTAGATAAGAAGTGAACACAATAAAAAACCTATATGAATGACATTTTATTATCATGTTAACGTATGAATTTAAAATTAAAGATTTATTGGCGTTGAAAATTTATTGTTTTGTCCTTTTTTTTCTTTACGCATTCCCAGTATTTTGTGATAGGCAAAGAGATACGTCTCTCCTTTATTAAATATCATTCACTTATATTCACTTGCGGCTTCGTCCGCGTCGTCGTTATTATCATTTTTACCCCTTTTGTACCCCACTGCTGGACATAGGTTTCATCCAAGGGTCTCTACAAGATCGGGCTATGGTCGTATTCAAATAAAAATAACTCTCACTGCATAGTGCGCTTCATAAAAATTATTAACGTCGTGTAATATAACCTAAAATTTTATTCGTGGTTCAAATTTGAACCAGTGATTTGAAATTTGTTTGTACAAACTCATCAGTCTTATTAAAGATTAAAAGACAAATTATATAATAAAATAAATTGCGAATTTGTTATATTGTCAGTATGTATTTTTATACATATTATGACAAAATAAATTCTTGCATAAAAACAAAATAATAATTCTGTTTAAGAGCCTGGCTGTGGGTTTAATTCCAAGTTAGAGAAACAATTAAACAAATTTATTTTTCAGGCTCTCATAAAATAAAAGCAGCAGAACTCGCGGCGTTGAGTCCCGCCAACTAACATGTATAAGGTTCATATGTGGGCAACTAGGAACTCTTTAATTTATAGTTTTATTAATATTAGAACCAAATAACACAAATTAAGCTATATTACTGTAAAGTTTAATCTAAATCAGTTCATACATATAATATTAGTAGGATTAGAGGATGCTTGAAGAAAAAAAATAGTAGGTACACCGCCATTTTACGTACAAAACTGTTTCAAAAAAAGAACATAAATTCAAATCTCCCGCGTCTGTTAAGTTTTTTTTTTCGTTACAATAATTTAAGGCGACGGCGTACGATAAAGTGTTTACCGACTTATTTGCTTCCAAACTGTTATTTATTATAATGAGCTTTTAATGTTCGTTTTATGTTCTCTTAAATACTAAATAAGTATATATTTTTATATATTAATGTATTGGAATCCTTTTATATTTTTTGATATACTCGTATGTATATTGTATATTTTAAGGCAGTCGTGTCGCAGTGGAACAGATTCTGACGGAAACGCGATGTGGATTCGATCCTCACTCGGGGATTATAATATATTTAAATTTCTCCCTGTGGTAGACCAAGTGCGCGTTGAATTCCGTCACTAAATACTAAATGTCTCAAAAATGGGTCAGAAAGTGGGAAACGAAGTGTCTTAACACTAATTTTTCTCTGCCTGCCCTGCTATGCAAGAAAGAGCGTGAAACTATATATAAAGATTTTTCATAAAACATGCACTTTGTTCAATTAACTCATTTTAGCAGTACTTTTCTATAACGTAAGACTTTTACAAAACTTAATATTATTAAAATTAATTAGATCAATAATTTCATATAAGATTATATGTTTTTTGTTTATTATCTTTAATCTTATAAAACTTCAGAAAGTTGATGAGTTTTATTACCTTATCGCGGTATCCTAATATTAAGGTAGTAAGTTAGTAGAGGGAACAGAGTAAAAAACTCCGTAAAGTTAAGACACTCCGTTTCTAACGGCCGCCTAAATTTCGAAACAATGCATGTTGAGTGGCGGAACTCAACGACGCGCTTTTGCGGCGTTGAGTTTTATTACCAAAACCGTGAAATCAAAAATAGTCAGACAGCGCTGCGCCACTTCTATTACGTCAAAAATATTGAGTGTTGGGTGATGGATCCAATATCTAAATTAACTAACAATTCATACTTATAATGTCTCATTTCACTATCACCCAAATTTGAGCCATTTTAAAATTATATAACAATGCCATATGGTAAAGTAATTAGACGAACAAAACTTTGAGTTTTCGGTCTCACGACAGGTAAAAAATATATATATAACTGGAAGTTATAAGCAAGAATCTTTTTAACAAATATGGTTCCTTATGTTTATACTTATATAATGGTTTTGTTTTTTTTTTATTTTAACACACACATTTTAGTCTGTACTCTTTTTATCTTATTATTATGTTGTTACCTTATCAATAATATTAATTAATAATACAAAGTGAAGCCAGGTTCTGCCACTCAATACGAAATCCCTCCAGAATTCGGCAGAAAGTTGGGAACGGAGTGTCTTAACATTAGGTTCCCGGTTGTGCCTACCCGGTGTGCGGGATACAGCGTGAAGTCGATTTTTAAGTAATGTTAAATTAATACCCATCGTAAGAAAACATTTTTACTTGTTGGCATGTTTTTTTTGTTCTATCATTTCTACAGGTAAACCGCACCTTTAACAGCGGAACTCAACGCTGACCGTCCAAAGCGACAAAGCGCCTATAGGAACTACATTTAAATAAACTAAATTATTAAATAAAAATAAACTAAATTTAAAAAACTTACTTCGCATTTTCAGATTGAAAATAATCTGACAAAAATAAAAAATATTATTATTGCTATTTTTTGACAAATTAAAAATTACAAAAAAAGTCAAGCAGGTTAATTTTAAGAACATATAATTATAAAATTAATTGAACCCCTACCATAGTCGCGTCGCTTACAGCTTTTACCTAACCACAAGGGAACCCAAATAAAAACGTAGCAATAAATAATATCGTTACAGTGCTCGTATCGGCGGCCGGCGCGTTCGTGTGCGTCTTCTTGAGAAGAAATTATCACATTTGTTAGATTATTCAACGATTTATATAGGCTGATTGCCGGAAATTATTTATATTTTTTTAGATTTAATTGTTTCCCGAATAAGGCAGAGTAGACAAAAGGGCCCTAGTGCTAAGACACTCCGTTCTCCATCTTCTACCGAATTTCCGAGGCATTTGCGTATTGTTTGGCGAAACTTAACGCTGTAGAGCGAGCAAATGGGAATAATGATTTCTGTCGCGTTTATAGTCAGTCAGTCAGTAGTTCCGTTTTCTCACACGCCGCTAGATTCAAATTTGAAATTACTTAGTAACTAGCGATCCACACGCGACTTCGCCCGCTTAAACTTTTTGTTATAAAATATAAAATCGTTACATAAATTGTAGCCTCCTATTTTAATGTAGTGGGTATAAACTATATTATATTAAGACATATCCGTTCCCTACGTTCCGCGTGTAGAGTTGCGCCAGTCCCAGATCAAGGAAATTAAAATATTAAATATTTAATTTCCCTTAGTGCAAATCGAACCCACAACCGTCGTGATTACAGTCACACCCTTATGCCACCGGGCCACGGCGGCTTTAAATAAAATAATTTAAACATAATTATAGTACCCTGAGTTGTGACTTGTGAACTTACAACCGTGGCTTTTACAGTCAGCCAATCTCATTTATTTTTATATTATTGTTACAGAACAATCTGATATTCTGATATCTATTCCAGAATATTTCGCTTTTGGGTGCCTTGTCATATATTTAAAAGTATGTGAAATTATCGTAAACACGTTTATTCCACGCTATTTGTCGCTTATAGCAAGACAACTTAAGACACTCTACTTTCCTTCTAATTTTCAAGACATTGCGTGTTAAGTGACAGAAGCGGAACTCTACGCCGCATTTTTTTTTCTTATGCCAGTGCGACGAACGTTTTATATTTTTATGTTTGGCTATTACTATACTCAAATACTCAATCTCTCTTCTTGTTATTATTATAGCAATTTTAATCATTTACTTAAAATTAACACCATATATACATACAAAACAATAATCACAACGCCCCTACTGTGGCATTAAAAAAAAACTAAATCAATCCTTCCTTCTCTAACACTTCTTAATAACATCATCTGTCTCTTTCTAACATCAAAAATGGTGGAATAATAACTCCAGTTTCCCTTGAACTAATTTAAAATGCATTTTTTACGATGACAGGGGTCAATATAAAATGGGTAATCTCGCCCTAGTCTAATAGAAATCATATAATTTACATGGGCACCGTAAAATAATAATTATCTTTTAGTTTTTCGGTCTTTTTTATTTTGGGGTTTCTGTCAATAGGTTGTAGAGTGTCCATGTTTTTTTATTTAATATCAATATATTAATTTTTATATTTAAAATATTACTAATATTTATTTTGGCTTAAAAAATAGTTTTTTCTTACACAACCAGGCCATTGTGGCGCATTGGCACATTATTTGATTGTATATGGACTGGTCATTGGTTCGAATTTCGCTTGTCACTCAGGGGTATGATTATATGTACTTAAATTATACTAACCGCTTTGGTAAGCAAAACGCGGCGCGTAGTTCCGTCTCTAATTACACTCCTACAGTCCTACAATCGCAAAAAAGGGATGGAATTAGGAAAACAGTGTCTTAACATTTGATTCACTCTGCTTATCATGTGAGGGAAAAAACATGAAACTACATAAAAGAGTTTTCATGAATTTTCATAAATGTGGTGAATCATTAAGATTACTATTCATTTTATTTAAATTTATAATTCTAGCATCACGCTGTATCCTGCACATAACAGGGTAAACCGTTCCCATTAAGACACTTCCGTTCTCTACTTTCCAAATTCTGGAGTCACTGCGTGTCGAGTGGCGGAACTCAACTCCGCGCTTTGCCTCGTTACCAGAGCAAGGATAGAGGCATAAGCATGCGATGGATTGTGGATTTGACTCCCACTCGAGCAATTTTCTTAATTGTCTTGTTAATGATCACATCATTAATATGCAATTGTATTTAATTACTGTACGAAATATATTATTAATATACCTACACAATAATAATTATTAGTGTGTTCCATTTCTTCGTTAATCATACATCTACACAGGGGGAGATTATTAATAAAAAAATACAATCGAAATCGAAGTATTTCAGATTGCTTTATAGATATTGCTATACATATAGGGTCTTAGGAATATCAAACGGCTTCTTATAAGATGTTTCTATGTACTTAAACCTCATAAGATATGGAAGGATAAAATACTTAACTTGTAATTTTAAAGAAAAAATAATCAAATGTGGCATTTAATATGAGTGCCGTACCGTAGTATATAAATGATTTATATTTGCCTGCACTTATGAAAATAAACTCGCAGAATCCTTTTATCTGAGAACAAAAGATACTTCAAGTATAAAAAATGGCATAATGAAAGATAGTAAACATACAATTGCTTTTGAAAGTCAGCTTGTAAAGATTTTGCAATCATTTATAACTTTTTTATGCCACATGGTCAGTCGGAGTCTTAAAATTAAAACCCGTTATCTTTAAAGTAGGTCAATCGGAATAAAGAGAAATGATTACGTATTGGCAAATGTTATGATTTAAAGAAACCACAGACTAAATATCATGTTTTATGTGTAATTTTGTCTCTGATCACTACTGGTGTAATTTGAAAAATTTAAATTATTAGTGGACAACTGACGGACAGAAGTTAGTGGTAAAACTTAATTTGTTGTTTTAAAAGGGGAAATTATGGTGTATTTTTATTAAAAAAAAAGTATAATAAGCAAATAATTTGACGAATACGCAAAATTCCAAGAAATCCGACAATTTCAACTCAATAATTACCATGATTGATTGCTAACAAGCTTGTGAATTCATTAAAAACAAATTAAATTAAAATGACATATGGTAAAAATACAAGCAATTCTAACAAGTGACATATGCGTTATACCAACTAGTCACGATTTTTTTTATTAATCACTTATTTACTTTTGTTTCTAACTGTCCCTTACAAATTACTTAATTATTAAACAAAAACACTTAAATACTTTGTTTCTTTATTAGGAAATAACTTTACAATGATTTAAAAATGTCCAGCTCTCTCATCGGCCGCCTCAATATTAAGAAAATTACAACGTTTACAAATAAGTAACATAGCTTATGTTTCACAGTATATAATAATAGTAATATAGTAATTTGTTCTAAATAAATAAAAAAAATCAAATAAATAAAAATAAAATCTTTTAAAAATATGTAAATAGCCAAATAATATATCAATAAAATTAATTATATTTATATACTATGGTCACTCTACATTTAAAATCTATCCGCCATATTGGATAGCATAATAATGGCGGCGGCTTTACTGTGGGATGACTTTATATAATCTATGCCCACAGATGACTCTATATTATCTGTGCTTTTCACACAAATTACCCGCGTTTTTGTTATGACATTTAAGAATTTATTACCCAAAACTAAAATGAAATATTACAAATTTTATTATAAAATCATCGTTTATTATCATAGAGGCCAGTCGTGGCGCAGCGGCACAAAGTGTGACTGTAAAACAGACTGGTTGTGCGTCCGATCCCCACTCGAGGAGATGAAATAAATACTTAAATTTATATTTCCATTTCTTCGCTCTGGTGTCGAGGCAAAGCGTGGCGTTGAGTTCTGCCACTCAACGCGCAATGCCTCCAGAATGCCACATGGACTACAGACCGTCGTGGCACAGCGGCAAATGACTGTAAGCGCGACAGCTGCAAGTTCGATTTCCACTCGGGAAACTCGGGGATTCCGCCATTCAATACGCAACATTTCGAAAATTGGACGGAGGGAACCCAGATTCGTAACACTAATTAAACCTACAGGTCGAAGTATCGACCTACTCTGCCGTATGCAAAATCCAGTGTGTATCTATATCATATTATCATATTCATATTTTGAGGCCGTCGTAGCGCAGGAGCACTAAGGTGGGGCTGTAAATGCGAAAGTTCAGGGTTCAATTCCAATTCGGGGAATGAAATATTTAATATTTTCAATTTCTCGCTACGGCAACAAAGACAAAGCGCGGCATTGGGTTCCACACTCCACTCAACACTGGCAATGCCTTAAGAATTTTGCGGAAACTGGGGAACAGAAGCTTGTTAATGAGGCCCGATGTGTCTAAACACTAAGTTGCTAGATTCCCTCTGCCTACCCTGATGTGCGTGCTGTGTGTGCGGGATACAGCGTGAAGCTGATTATTATATAAGCAAGCGTACAAAGCGTTCTTGACTTGCACTGTAATAAATAATAAATATTTTTTTTAATTTGGGCAAAAAAGGAAAAACGGAGTGCCATAACTCTAAGTACTCTGCTATATACATAGTTTAAGTAAAGCTAAATAATTTTGTTTCATCACATATGGCCGTATTTTATGTTGTTATTCTTATAATTAATGCGAAAATTACAGTTTGCGTGCATTTGTTCTGGTTTGACGCGTTTTGAGATGATTATCGTGAAACCATTATGTTTTGTTGTGAACCGCCATTTATAATTATGTATTTTATGTGTTTTTAAAGATTTTATTAGAGTTATTAATTAGTACATTGATGTTGGTTTAAGATATTGCCTGCTACTAAATATATTAAGATTTTTTAAAATATGTTTTTTTTTTAATTTAATCCAAAATTCGCTTATTATATATAAACGATTTTCAAAATTGAGAAATATCTAGCCTAATGTTAATTTAATTTTATTTTTTTAATTTCCCACTGTAAACAGATGGAATCTAGTGCAGAGAAACTCCACTCCACATGCACCGCTTGATTTTCGAGGTATTGGGTGTTGAGTGGCGGAATTCAACGCCGAGCTGCGCTGTTGTGTTACCAGAGCGAGATTGTAAAAATATATTTCAATGCAAACTATTTATGAATTTAATATATCCTTAAATTTTAATTAGAAAATTACAAGTAAGCAGTTTAGACCTCTTTTGGCTTTGTAAGTTTTGATTTTCACTCATTGTAATGTACTTATTTGAATATTTTTCGTTACTCTGATAAGATATAAATACGACGATTGTGGGTTTGATTTCTATTCGGGGGAAATTTCCTCGCCTTAGTAAACTACTAAGTAAAGTAGAAGACGAACTGCAACGTTGAATTTTACCACTCAACACGCAATATCTTGAATATTTGGCGGTGGAGAATAATGTCTTCACATTAAATTAACCCACTATATGCAGGATACAGCGTCAAACTACAAAAGAAATATATATTTAAAAAAAAAAAAAAAATTAGCTTCACGCTGTATCCCGCACACTTCAGAGGGTAGGCAAAGGGGAACCTAGTGTTAAGACACTCCGTTCCCCATTTTCTACCGAATTCTGGAGGCCGCGCTAAGCCTCGACACCAGAGCGAAGAAATGGAAATATAATTTAAGTAAATATTTCATCTCCTCGAGTGGGGATCGAACCCACAACCAGTTTTACAGTCACACTTCGTGCCGCTGCGCCACGACTGGCCTCTAATTATATATATTCTATTCTATTTAGGGAAAAAATATATAAATATAAAAGATAAAATTAAAAATATAAAAAAAAAATTAAATCTCTTTTTAATGGGTACCAATATATACCTATGCATCTAGACAAATTATACAAAACCTTGACATAAAATGGAGCCTGTGTTATTCTAATATATAATCTATATTACTGAAAAATTTCTCCTCAATCCGTTCAACAGTTTTTGCGTCAAAGGGTAACAAACATCCATCCTTGAACTCTCGCATTTATAATCTTAGTAGGATAGAAGGATACATCGTGAACCTAAAAAAGAGATATATAGATCCTATTTACAATCTCTTTTACCTGTTTAATGGCTGAAACGATAAAATTTGCAATTCCAAATTTCAAATATACAGAATATGTTCATTTTAAAACCCGAACGAGTAAGTTATAAGGACCACCCATATACAAAGCACCGCCCTTGTCCAGGTAAGTGAGGAAAGAAACTGATTTTTTATAATAGTTTTTATGGAAAAAAAATATATAGAAAGGACACCGCGCCTCATAAATTTCACCTAATAGAGGAGTGGATGTCAAAATATTTTATTCTTTGGTAACAATTGTTGGTTGACTCGTTTGTCGGTTTGTTCGTTTGGTGTGTGAAGCGATTTTTGTTCTGTGTGTGGTTTGCTGGCTTCAAAATTGCGAATTTTTGAGGTTTTTGGGTTCAGATTTTATGTTTTTAGAATTTCTATATAAAAATATGTATGATGCGTGATATCTTAACTGAACTGGATGGACTCTATAAATTAGATCAGAACTTTTTATTTATTTAAAATTTTAAATGCAATTTTCTTGAAGGGATCGTCGTGGCGCAGGGGCTCAAACGTGCGACTACGACTAATAAACACGACGGTTATGGGTTCAATTTCCACTCGGAGGAGCGAAATATTTAATCTTCTCGCTCTGGTTACGAGGCAAAGCGTTGAGTTGAACAGAAGTGTCTCAATGGGAACGGAGTGTCCGAACACTAGGTTCCCTACATTGCTATATGCGAGAACAACGTGAAACAAAAAAAGACATATTTATAAACAAAAAAAGGCAATTTTAAGTAAAATAATCCGTCATTAAAGTAATGCGGTTAGCTCTTGACCGGATATCTGCTGTTGTGGTCGAATTATAAATATTTATACAAATATAATACACAAATTCATATATTTGTATAATAATATAAGAAGTATGAAATTTTGTTGTTTGTCCATTGTTTGGTAAACGGTTTTGCTCTGGTACCTATAATAAATTATTTTTTATTTCACAGATTATTATTTTCTTTTTAGCCAGCATATAGTAGAGTAGGCACATAGTTTTTACAGTCACATGGTGCCACCGCGTCCTGAGGGCCAATATTATTAAATAATGAAAAGCTTTATTTAAGAGATATTTGGTAAGTATGTTTAGTAGAGATGGTAGATAGGAGATGGATGTGGAAAGGCGTATTGCTGCCGGTAACAAGGTTAACGGAGCCTTAGCTGCATTGATGAGACGGCGAAACGTCAGCACAGCTGTGCGCTTGGCCGTACACAATGCAGCGAAACGTGGGTATTACAGAAAAAGAATGAAAGAAAGATGAATGCCAATGATGGGGATGAAGAAGAACGTGCTCAGCTGGTTTGGGCACGTCGAACGAATGAGTGATGAAAGAATGGCAAAAAAGATTTATGATGGAAAAGTGAGTGGTAAGAGAGGTAGGGACAACACAGTATCCAAAATACTGGAGGACCCCCCGGAGGGCATGTATGAAGAGGTTGATGACAGTGGATGAGGAGAATGAGGTAGACCGTAGCGCTGTTGCTAATTAATTGTAAGTTAACAAAAGTTAGAAATATTGAGTGGACCAGCGCCATCTATTGGAAGAAATCTGAAATGAAAATATAAAATTCAGATATTACCTTGCTTCATATTGCTATAATTTTGACAATACAACAAATTTATTGTTCTTTTTATTATTTATGACATGCTTTTTATTATTAATGACAGTTTCACGCTTTTCCAGGCAGAGTCTAGTGTGAAGACACTGCGTATGCCACTTTGCATACTGAGTGGCAAAATTCAAAACCACACTTTGTTTTGCCACGGCGGGGAAATGAGGAAGCTGATTTGAACCCATAACCATCGACAGCCTCTCAATGCGCCATCTAGTGTTGAGTAGCAATTGTAATGTAATTTCCACTAGATGGGGTTATGAAAGTCTAATTTTACTTTGAAAGTGACATCTATAGATATTATTTTAGTTCAAAGCTAAACAAGGAGATGGCGCTAAGTGATGTCTCTATACTTTTGGTTACTCTATGCGTGTTTCTATTTGTTTTTCCTTGCATTATTTAATCAGACATTGAAATTCGGACCGAAGATTAGAATCGAAGGAATAAGTTTTCTAACAGGGCTAGAGCAAGGCAAAATTTAAAGCACTTTTTTATTAATCGTTTTAGTTTCTCTATAACAGATGTCACTAGTACATTAAAAATATATATTTTTTATTTATTCAATATAACTTTAATTTTAATAACCAAAAGCATTAAGTCCTGAATACTGAAATATAGTTTATTTTTAAATAGTTTGTAGAATATAAAATTTGGTAAAGGTAAAGTTAAATAATTAAAAAGGTAAATGAAACAAATTATCTTTTAACATTTAATATATTCCTTAATATCTAAACATAAAGCATACAATTTAATAAATCAGAAAATTTTTGTATTGGAATGCTTATATTACCAAAAATAAACAAGACTTTTTAATCTTTTTGAAAAAAAACACTGACTTTTCTCTGGACGCTAATAAGATGTGTATAAGTTGTGGCTTCAAATCCCACTTAAGGGAATATTTATATTCCAAATGAAAGCAAGAAACAAAACAAGAAGAGTATAAAATAAATGTGGAGTTATTTCTACATTCTATTTACATAGAACAATGCAAAAGATTCAAAAAAATAATAATAAGTATAATTTTAAAGTATTCTATATTACAAATATTTGAATAAAATTAAAATATTTTAAAATTTTAAACTACAGTGAAATACGTACAAATTCAAAAATAATAAAAGAAATAAAAAGAAGAAATAAATTTAGTTGGACAGAGACAATATCCTATGAAATAATATATTAGTTCTCATAAAAAGGCTTTTTATTTCATTAAAACTCAGTGTTGTTAAAACACTCCATTTTCCCCCTTCGGGTGGAAGGGGGAAAATTAAGTATTTTTACAACATAATTCATTCACCTGAGTGAGAATCGAATCCACAACCGTCGTGATTATAGTCAGATGCTACCCTACCGCGGCATAATTTTAGTTTGTGTTTGTGTGTTCCACATATTTATTTTAGATTTTTTTATCATTAAGATCTTTTTATTATATCATTTTTATTCATACATAGTTATATATAAATAACATTTAAAAAACGTTACTTTTGTTAATCTTTTATACCTTAAATAAATTAGCATTATTTTTGTCAAATTTAGAAGGAAAACTTTAAAAATATGTATTTCATTTAAGTTTTACTTATTCTATAGGGTTCTTTTTATCTATTACATTTATTATTAAGATAATATCGTTTTCTTATATAAATAGAAAGAAAAAGAATAAACAAATTCAGCTAGACGTTTATTAGTGAGACAATAATTATGTACTCAATAACTTTATATTACTCAATAACAATGGTCATGAGTTCAATTCTCATTAAAAAAAATATTTCCAACTTTTTTTTGTTGCTGAATTTAAAAAATATACATATTATTGTAATTGGATAACATCAGACTACGCAAAGATAATGGGTTCAAATTCTATTGATTTAATTTATAACCAGGTGACTACTGTATTTTTTTTATTACAAATTGTTGTTTCATTTTTAAAAAAAAATCTTTTCTTCTATTTTAACGCTTACCTTTCTTCTTTTTCTTTCTTTTCCTATCCAAATATTCACAATCGACCGTTCCACTCAAATCTTGATATCCATCCAATTTCTGACTTTCGTAATTCGGAAAATTTATACCCTCAGTTTGTTGATAATTTTCGGTGAAAGTTTCCGAAAATTTTGCACTCAATGATTCCGAACCAAAGAATTTATTAGCGAAGTGCTCTTGCTTTTGTAGATTTTGATATTTTTCAGTGTTTGGGTATATTGTGTTTAATATGTTTGTTGCTAGAGTGACTGGGGAGGCGGGGTTCGCCTGGTTTATCGGTCAGAACTTCAGATCCTGGAAAATAAGGAAATATAAAAAGTACATATTTTAGTAAATGCTATTAAAATTGTGAGTTTTATGCTGTTACTTGTATTGAAAATCATAAAATATCTAAACTTTTTTGAAAGGAAAAAGTAAGATATATTTAGAAATGTTTAGGTATAAGTGTAAATTTTAACGTAAAGAAACCAAATAAAAAGCGTATAAAAATTTCGACGTAGCTAGATGAGAACGTATGGCTTAGCGGTCAGAGCGCCTGGTCGATTTCCAGGAGGCGCGGGTTCAAATTTTTATACGTTTTCTAAATAAGTATTTTTCTTTCCTAAGTGTGTAATAACAGTTTAAAAATGTTTAAAAAAAATTACCTTAATAGCCTGAGGCAGGTCCGGCAGTCTCATGTCCCGCAACTGTTGAGGCAAGTTCATGCTTTTAACAGCGGACACCGCACGGGCCGGCGCCGCTGATATACCTGCCTGCAATAAAAAAAGACGCGGCGTTAAGTTCTGCCACTCAACACACTCTGAATTCTTTAGCCATTCTCAAGAATTCGACAGAAAATGTCTTAATGGTGAATGGAGTGTCTTCACACTAGATTGTGAAGTTACCATATGTTTTTATTTCCCTGGTCTGGTAAGATAAAAATGCGGCGTTAGCTTTTGCCACTCAATACATGGAATGTAAATGATATGTGACGCATTTTTTTTTTAGCTTCATGCTGTATACCTTATTTAGGCAAGTATTAGATAGAGTGTTATAACACTTTATTCCTAACTTTCCGTCCAATTTTCGAAACATACGTGTTGAGTTGCGAAACTCAACATGAAATCGAACCCAACACCCTGTCGCTTTTAGTCACACGCTGTTCCTTGCGCCACGTCGCTCTCCTCACATATATAAGCTAAAAATCTATTAATCTATTTTTGTAATAAGACACCACATCACAAAAATAGTGCCATTATAAATAAACCACCACCCTTACTCGTTTGCTTTTTTGCATATTAGGACCCAACTCTCTCAAAAACATAAAAGAAAGACAAAATTTTCTAACAAAGCCAATTTACTCTCACTCTTCCTTCCACTCTTATCTCAGCCTACTGCATCTTATTCTGCCCTTGCAACTTGCACAGTATATTAGGTATATTGCAGCACCATGCCAAGCATGCGATACCGGCATCAAATGTTGGATAAACTTTGAAGCACTATCCCCACAAATTTTAACAAACTAATCTATTTTCCAACCTCTTCTCTATTTTCACTTACTCCTAATTGTGTATATTTGCATCCAAATCCTTTCAAAACAAGATAAGAAACAAATAGTCAATCAATTAGGCCATATATTCCCCAGCCTCTCCACTCATCCTTCAGCTTTGCATATATTAACTATCTAATCCACCATTTGAGTCCACGCTTACTTACTTCGCTATTCTGCATATTGGTATCTAATTTTATAAAAAAAAAGGACAAGTATAAAATTACAAGCCATTTAGGCCATTTTACCCCATTTTCTTACCTCAGCTTTCTGCATTTTGTTCTGCTCATGCAACCTGCACAGTATATCGGACATGTTGGTCTGCAACACCATGCCACCCATCACCAACTCATCAAGGACCTGGTGTGCGGCATCAGCATGAAATATTAGGTCCAGTTCGCAAACATTCTCAAAACATTTGTCTAATGTTTCTACAAACACCTGAAAATTTTAATTAAAAAAAATCTAAATATTTGTTTTTCAATTGAGACATCTTTATCATCTTCATTACCACTCAACATACTGTCACAAAAATTGGGGGAAAGTAAGAAACAGAGTGTCGTAATACTAGGTTCCCTCTGCTTACCCTTCTGTATACAGAATACAGTGAGATGCAACTTGTAACCCATTACAACCACTTTTCAATTGTCATATTACATAAAAATATCAGCTAACACAGGGTAAAAAGACAGTTCTGTTGACAAGAGAAGTGAACAAGCAGTAAGTGCAAATTTATGTAAGTGTTATGTTTTTATTTAACAGTTTCCTACTTCTGTTACAACAAAAAGTGGCTTTTGACTATTAGTTAATATAAATAACCTTCAAAAAAAGTGGAAAGTTACATTCTCTCTGCCTATCCTACTGCTACTGTGTATCTACATATAAATGGAAATTAGCTGAAAAAACAACACTATCCTAGTTTTTAATTAACTTAATAATATAAAATTACAATAATTACATACAACAATAATAGTCAAAACAACTTCATATAATATAAATATTTTTTTTAAAGGAAAGTCAACTTACCTGAATTAGATCTAAAATTCCAAGTTCACTTTCAGATGAGTCCACACAAAACACAAAGTATAGTGTTGCATAGTGTCTGTATATTAATTTATAGTCAGATCCACCAATGAGACTGAAAATAATTAAAGAAAAAAAATTATGTAGTGTTGTCAAATATTTATTTATTATTGTCATATATTTTTGAGGCCAGTCATGGCGCAGGGGCACAAAGTGTGCCTGTAAAACCGACTGGTTGTGGGTTCAATTCCCACTCAAGGAAATGAAATATTTACTTAAATTTATATTTCCATTTCTTTGCTCTGGTGTCGAGGGCAAGTGTGGCATTGAGTTCTGCCACTCAACACGCAATGCCTCCAGATTAGACAGATAGTGGGGAACGGAGAGTCTTAACACTAGGTAGGCCTCTGCCTACCCTGCAGTGTGCGGGATACAGTGTGAAGCTGATTCATTTATTTATTTTATATAGTTTTAAAGCAAGGTAGGCATAGGATTAAATGGTTATTTTCTTATTGCTTATTATTCAAACAAATTACATTTATAAAAGCACAATGTATTTATCCAACTACAATGCTATGTGATAGTGACCCATTTTGATAATGACAACAATAAACATTGTTAAAATGTATTTATAATACTAGTAGTATATGAACAAAAATATTACTAACCTTCCTCCCTCAAGAAAATTACAAACATTATCGTCTCTTTTAGATACTAATTGAAAAGTTTCTTTTATAATCTGCTGTTGCATATCTTCATTCTGCATATTAAAATTGTTAATACAATATATTAATACCACATTATTATTTGTGACCTACTAAATAATTTCTAAAACATGATAATTTATTTATTAATTTAATTGTATATATCTCTACTTTCACTTACAAAGTATTGATAGAATTTCGATAATCTCGGCTTGCCATGATTATTGAACACTAATATAGCTTTAATCATTGTGTACTTAAGATTATATTAGTTTACTTAAAGTATCATAAATTTCATTTAAAAATAGCGGAATGACTTGAGAAATTTATTAAAAATATTACTAAGATACTCCCATCGATTTCTCGATATGCAAAATTTGACATTTATTTTGACAGATGAAATGTCATCTTTGCAATGTGGTTTCTTTATAGCTACGGTAAATTTATTAAGATATTAATTTATTTATTTCAACTTCAAACTGTATCCCGCACCCTTTGGGTATATGTGTTCTGTGATCCCACATAGAGCAGGGTAGGTAGCAGAGGGAACCTAGTGCTAAGAAATTTCGTTCCCTACGCGCCACCAATTTTTATGTTATTGCATGCTGAATGGTGGAACTCAACGCTGCGTTTTATCTTGTTGCTAGAGGACATGAAAATAAAATATTCGCTTTAGGTTAAACCCACAACCACACTATGGACTGCGCAGCGAGTCCGACTTAAAAATTTGTTACAAAATTATGAATAATTTATAATTTATTATAATTTACTTGTTATTCATAAACGAAAACATATAAGCTTAATTACATAAAAAAACCTTACGATACCATTACGGTATGATACAAACATACATATTTTAAAATGACAAATTATTCAAAACCCATTAAAATATTTCAATAAATATTTTGAAGTTATCTGTGGCAGAACAAGTTTTGTAAATTTTTTTCTATTATCTATATGCGTCGCGCTCGAGCGGTCAGCGCAGCGATGTGCGGGTGTCACAAAAAGCAAAAAACGTGAAAAACTTAACTATTATTGTGTGAAATAAACTGTATATACTGTTCCTTGTGTTTATTTATATGTAAATTATTGAATGGAATCATATAACAGCGGCGTCGGAGTATTAACATTTTTATACAGGTCAGTGTTACTTTCATGGTATTACTACACATTTGTGACTTTATTTGGACACCGGGTTCTCCAGTGTCGTTGGTATAATAACGCTTTTAACTACTCTACTATATATAACGTAACACATTTTAATATAATAGTAATATACTAAAATTTTAATCCTCCCCAGCTACCTTTTAACTAGATTAATAAACGTTATAGTCATCTATTAAATAGTCCCAAGGGTAGGAAGTGAAGATATCTGTCGTTTATGTTCACTAAACGGCACGGAAGCCTTTTTTTATTCAATGTCGTATTTTGGCGCGTTTATAAACAATGGTGCGAAACTTTTTGTAATACTCACTTAGTTGCGTTTAAAGTTTCTTTTAATTCAGGCTACTTATTATATAAAATGTAACTAATAATATAGTTATAATATAATGAAACTAAATTATTGATTGTCGTATATAATAATTATTGTATTTTTCTATTGTTTACTTGAGTGTTATCACTGATTTGACCTGCCAGTGTATTAACAGTTTTATCAATTCATAACAATAATATTCTTATAGTAAATATTAAATATGTTACTACGAAATATATATATACAACATTGGTTTCTTAGAAAATAAATAAATAATAATATAATAAATTTTATTTTCTAAGAAACCAATGTTGTATGTTTACAGTAATATTTTTGATTCTAAAAAAAACTAGACAATATGTATACTAAACAACAATAATATTAAATATTAACATGTCTAATGAAAATGAATTAAAGCAATATTAATCATTCTTTGAATCACAATTTAAATTTATAGTCTATATATTTTTTATTTTAGTTTATATATTTATAAATACATGTTTTTTGTTCATTTATTTAAACATACAAGTCATGTCTAAAATAATCTTGTATTTGCATTCTATTTTAGCTAAGGAAAGCAGAGTGAAAGTGGGCCAGTGCATAACTGTCACATATACACATACATTTTAAAATGTAAATTTATTGTGTATATAGTGTTATTAAATTATTTTTATGTTTAATCATTATTATGAAAGGAAGAAACTATTGTTAAGATACTCCACTCTCTGTGATTAATAAATGATGAATGAATGAATGTACATTTTATATATATTACATTAAAAATTAAGTACTTATTATCTGCAAAATGTTAGGTAGAAGTTAAAAAACTGTAATAGTGATGGATTGCAACAGTTTGTCTTTCAGAATCAAAAAACACAAAAATAAAAACAACTGATCTGAATTAAACTTAAATCTGAGACAATCTGAATTAATCTGACTTGAGTTGAAATCAAACCCACATCTATTGTACTTTACAGGCTACTAGCCCACTACTACTACAGCCTCTGTGAAAGTATAGAGATTATAATTATACAACAAACACTTTTCAAGAATAAAACTGTGATATAACTTGTGACAAAAAGTATAATTGTTATTAATTTAGATAATAATTTTTACATAAATCTGGGTGTTTTTTCTTCAATGTCTTACAAATATAAATTTATTACAAAAACTTAACAGCTGTTATATAATGATTCATAGATTTGTAATAAAAAAAACCAATGCCAAACTGGTTATCTTTGTAATTTAATATGAAATTATTATATTAAATTTAGCATTAATAATCTCAAGTACGTTGAAAGAAAATGGAGCATAAATACAAGATGTTGTCAACTGAAACTAAAATTTTACATCTCATCGTAACATCATAGATATGTATGGATATCAATATCTCAAAAATGACTGAACTGATCTTGATGAAACTTGCACTGCTCCTTAAGTTACAATATATTTGCTTAAAAAATTACGTCAATGTGAGATTTCTGAGAAATTTGTGGATAAAGTTACATATGGAATTTGGCACATTAACATTGAATGGTGCAGAGGCACAAGTACTGTAAACGTGGCAGTTGTTGGTTCGGTTGCCACTGATGATATATTTAATATTTTTATTTCCTAGCTCTGATAATGAGGCAAAGTGCGGCGTTGAGTTTTGCAACTCAACCTGCATTGCCTCAAGAACTCAGCAGAATGTAATGAACGGAAGTGTCATAATTGAAATGAAATATTTTAATATTAGGTTCCCTGGTTCCCTCAACCTACCTAGCTGTGTGCGGGATACAGCATAAAGTTAGAAAAAGACAATGTAGTGTCTTGTCTGCTACACAGGAATGGAATGGAATAGAAGTAGTTTTGATATAAATTTTCAATAAATAGAAATAAAGAAATAGTTTATACCTACATATTATATGTTAAAGTATTTCAAATATGGTTTAATGTTTCGTAAATTCTTTAAAGGGAAATGGAAAAGTTGTTAAATTTAAGCTTACAATTTTGGTGTGACATTACTTCACCTTTATCCTAATTTTGTCAATGTTGCCAATATAATATTATATGAGGACAAATGTCGGAATGACGATATGTCATCCTTGAGTTTGTTATTGTGGTAGTCTCATTTTTTTTTTCATAAATATCTCCTTATTGTATTTTAAGACACTGTTGCCCAATTATTGCTGAATTCTCGAGGCATTGCACGGCCACTACAGTTTCAACTGCTTTTAAAAAAAAATACAGTAAAAAAAACATTCATACAGTAAGCAGATCTAAGCTATCATACTATACGAGATACGGGGATTGAAAGGATTTAAATCCACTACCATCGCATTAGAAAAAGAAAGTTGTTTTTCCACTTTAAGGCCCTTTCAATTTATTCCATACTGTGCGTTAACGGGATTGTAATATAAATAAATATATAACTAGAGTAAAGCCAATGTGGCTTTAAATGGCTTCGTTTCAATTACAGTATTTTACTCGCGTAAGTAATAAGTTCTATAACGGTTATGAAAATATATCTACACATCTATACTAATATAATAAAGCTAAAGAGTTTGCCGCCAGTTGTGGCGCAGGGGCACAAGCGTGTGACTGGTATAGCGGCAGGTTATAGGTTCAATTCCCAGTCGAGGCAATCAAATGTTTAATATTTTCATATCTTTGCTCTGGTGTCTAGGCAAAAGCGCGGTGTTCAGTTCCGCCACTCATCACGCAATGCCTCCAGAATTTAGCGGAAAGTTAGGTTAGTGGTGTGTGCACTAGGCTCCCTCCGCCTACCCTGCTCCATGCGTGGAGCTGCAAAAAAGAATGTTTTATTGAACGCGCCATTCTAATTAACTATTTGTTCGTGTCTAATTAAAAAAAAACTTTTTCTGTTGTATATTGAATAGTTATCGTTTATCGAGTAAGGCATACACGTTACATGCGACACGATGTGATCCACTGTACATGCTGTCAGAGTTACCGGGCACTAGAATATGTCATGTTTATGTTATACAAAATTTTTGTTATTTCCATTTGACCACGCGGTCGAAGTACACTCTAGTAAACACAAGTTTCATATAAACGCCAACGAATATCTGCATCAGATAAAATTATAAAAAAAACAGCTTCACGCTGTATCCCCCGCACACAGCAGGGTAGGCAGAGGGAACCTAGTGTGAAGACACTCCGTTCCCCACTTTCTGCCGAATTCTGGAGGCGTTAATACTCAATAGTTTTATTTAAAATGCGTAATAATCGTGAAAATCAAAGTATCTCATCTAATCTGTGTTATTTTAATATGTTCTCCGAAATCTTATATTAGTGCCAAATTTTCATCGTTATATTGGAATTATACCTACTGTTCTTTAAGAAGACTATAGATACCAATGGAGATGTCCTGGATTCGATTTTCTCGTAATACAGATGTATCTATACTTTACTATAAACTATAATATAATAAAGCGGAAGAGTTTGTTTGTTTAAACGCTCTGGATCTACTGGTCCGATTTACTTTCTTTTTGTTTTATATGAATGTTGCATTCTTCAGAAGAGCTATAGGGTCTATCTAGTATATACATATATATACTAAGTATGTAGTATATACGCATATGACACAAGTGTGTCATTAACGTATGTTTTTGTTTCTTATTTTTCGAGTTTCACGCTTTGTATCGCATATTATATTTCGCTGGGTAGACCAAAGACTGGTGTCCGTTTTCTTCTTCATCCTCATAAATTACAATATTGTTAGAAATCGGAAGCGGGTAACGTTTTTAAAGAAACACGTTAAAAACACACATCGTCTATATGATTCTAAACTATTTTGAAAGAGATACTATTGTAATTGCAATAAGTGATATGTATCACCTTCTAACAATACTTCACACTAGTTTCCTACCAATAGGGGCCGTCACTTACAAGCGAGTGCCCTCGATTGACACAATTCCACTACTTTTATAGTTATTTTCCACCTAAATCTACCCTCTTTTACACGAGTACGCTAATAATATTATAATACGAGTTGAGGACAGTCATGGCGCAGGGGTACAAACGTGCGACTGTAAACGCAACAGGTTGTGGGTGCGATTCCTACTCGAGCAAATTGTTTTTTTACATTCCTCCCTCTCGTAAGGCACAAGCGCAGTGTTGAATTCGATCACTCAACACGCTATGTCTCCAGAACTTTACGGAAAGTGGGGAACGAAAGTGTCTTAATGGAATCGGAGTGTCTTAACACTAGGTTCCCTCTGCCTACCCTGCTATATGCGGGATACAGCGTGAAGCTATAAAAAAATGTGTATAATATATTCCTTATTCTCGCTAAAACATTCTGGAATCTAGAAAGAATTGCTAATAATACCCACTTAAATATATATCTTGTCCTTGAATAGATTACAGCATAGCAATGAGAAAAGTTTTGCGTATTTTTAAATATGTTACATTACAATTTATAGCGTATTATCGCTACACGAGTACAAATTGCGTGGTGAGCGTGACTCTCATTTGGTGTAGGTCAGTTGGGTGACACCTGCAATGTACCGCGCGATTGTTGTAGGTTCGATTCCCGCTTGGGGTAATAATTACTTGTAGTAGTGGCGGAACTTAATGATTCTTTTATAATGATTGTTAATATTATACCACTACAGACAATTGATCCAACATAACGCTTAAACACTCCGTTTTTAGTCACTCGTACCACTCGTTCAAAACATTTACAAGAGAGGGAAACCTAAGATAATTCATAGAGTTCAGAGTGGAAATCGAACCGACATCTGTTACGTTTACAATGTGCCTCTGCTCCACGAGGGTTTCAAGAAAATATTAAGATATAATATAATAATAAATTTAAAATACTAGCGGGCTATATGCGGCTTCGCCTGCTTATATATATCTTGTCCTTAAATAGATTTCAACATAGCAATAAGAAATATTTTTTTTATTCTTACATTACATTGTATTATCGCTACACACGTTTAGATTGCGTGGTGGGCGTGACTCTCATTTGGTGTAGGTCAGTTGGGTGGCACATGCTTGATACTGCATGATTTTTTTTGTATTTTTGGCTCTGGTACGTAAAGTACGTACTTACTCTAAAATACTTAATATTTTAAGATTATTATGTGTAACGTGACTTAACTTCAACCCCACGCTCTGTCGTTCCAGAGGAAGAAAATGGAAATGATGCAGGACATCTATTGTTAAGACACTCCGCTGTTATCTATATATATAAAAGGACTTGTGCTGACTGACTGAGGTAAGACGCACGCAGAGCCGTAACCGCTGATGGTAGAAACGTGAAATTTGGGCAGATGTTTATTTTCATATTCTGGACATCCACTAAGAAGGGAATTTGAAAAAATTTAACCCTAAAGGGATGAAATATGGGTTAAAAGTTTGTATGGAAAAAAAATTTAATCAGTACCGATTTTTATAAAATTTGAAATTCAGACTCTTAAAAATATTTCATTGAACACGTGTTTCATGGTTTTTAAGAATTCACCCCCTAAGGGTTCAAATAAGGGGTTGAAAGTTTATATGGAAAAATCTTTAAATTGCCACCGATTTTTATAAAAAATTAAATTCAGACTGTTAAAAATATTTTATTGAACACGTGTTTCGTGGTTAGAATTAACTCCTAATAAGCGGGCGAAGCCGCGCGCGCCCTCTAGTACATATATATTAAAAGATTTTTTTTACCGACTTCAAAAAAGGAGGGAAGCCGTTTGATCTGTATGTATATATTCCAAGCAAAAGGGAACTTGTCGGAAACTAAAAGTCATATCGACATGATCCTTTTTTTCATTTAAATGAAATTGTGATTTTGATTGAAATGGGTTAAAAAATTTTTTTCAATAACAATAAATTAATACATAAATAATAAATTAATAATAATTTCATAATAAAATATTTAGGCCGTCGTGGCACAGCGATACACAGCGTTTGACTATAAACGCGACCGTGGTGAATATTTCCACTCGAGGAAATAAATTATTTTCATTTCCTTGTTATGGTAACAGAACGAATCGCGGCGTTGAGTTACGCCATCCAACAAACAATGTCTCGAAAATTGATATCACTTTCAGTATACCTAACTATCAAAAGATACAAGTATAGATTGCGTGGTAGTCGCGCTTCCCATTTGGCGTAGGTCAGTTGGACAGCAATGAAACGCGTGTTAATATTATAAATAACTTTAGATCGTTTTATTTGAGAGAATTCACGATGTCGCAATTTTAAATTTGTCACCTATATAATAAATATTTCTTTCGTCGAGTGTGATATAACACGCCTGGATATTTGTACGATATGACAAAGGTCGCGGGTTCAATAATCGGGCGAGATTTAATGATATATCTGTCTTCATACAGTGGCGCGTTACTGTTAACACGATGGTTCTGTGTTCGATTCTTACTTGGGGGATTTATTATTTTGACTTTGACCGCCACTCAATACGCAAAATCTCTAATTTAAGTGGAATGCGGAAAACGGAATTCCTTCAAACTAAATTGTCTACGAACTGATGTATGCGGGATAAAGCGTGAAGCTGAAAAAAAATAGTGATTGTGATAAAAATTATTAAATAGTTAAGTAAAAGATACTTATGTTGTTGTTTATATTTATACTTAGACGAAACTACTGGACTTAGGCCCGTATTTATAAATCGCTCTCAAGTCTGAGATCGATCTTGAGATGCCGTTTTCATTCATAGGTAGATATATAATATCTGAATTCGAATTAGAATAATGAAATATGATATGTAGGGGAGCACTAACAGAGGATTTCTCGAAATTCCTAAGGAAACAGAAAAAATCGGTATTTTCTCTTTCACATTCCACGCAAAGTTGGGGATGAAGACTAGTTTTGAATAAAATCTCTTAACAATTAATTATTATAATTAAAACTAATGTACAGTCACGTTCAATATATTTCAAGTTAAAGTGCACTCTAACTACTCTTAGTCTGTTGTACTTTATAATATGAAAACTTTGCACGATCGTTTGTTTGGACTTTGTTAGAAAATATAGCTTTAGTTTGTTTCTATATGTGTTAATATTTCGCTTTTCGCTGTATCACACATAAACCAGGGTAAGTACAGGGAACCTAGTGTTAACACACTCCGTTCCCCAATTTTCTAAACATTGCGTGCTGAGTGGCAGATTCATCGCCACTCCTTGTCTGTTTACCAGAGCTAAAAATGTAGATTTTGACGCATTTCTAAAGGGCCATTCATAATTATAATATAAGTAAGTACATAGGTACCTAGGTAATAGAGGCCAGTCGTGGCGCAGGGCTACCAGCGTGTGACTGTAAACGTGACTAGTTGTGGGTTTGATTCCCATCCGAGGAAATGAAATATTTAATATTTTGATTTCTTCCCCTCTTGTATGAAAGCAAAAGCGCTGCGTTGGGTACCGCCACTCAACACGCAACGCCTTCAGAATTCGGCGAAAAATGGGGAATGGAATGTCTTAACACTGAGTTCCTTCTGCCTACCCTGCTGTGTGCGGGATACTGCGTGAAGCTAAAAAAAAACCTAGTTTACTTGAAGTCGGTTTTAACATTTTTTAAATCACTTTCATTGCCTACAACGGTCACGGTCGCGTCAATGGCGACGTTTGTTATTCGATACGCCGCAACAGTTGATCTGTTTCTTCATTAGACGTGCCGGAAAATATATATTTAAAATATATATATACGTATATATAAGACCGCACTTTCCTCCACTACTGGCAACCCTGACACGGTTTTATGATTTCCTTGCAACTACTTATGTGAATTAATGTTACAATAGTTTTGTACGTAGCGGAATTCGAACTTGTACCTTTTATAACTAGTTGTTGCTAATAAATATGCTTTAGTAAGTTTGATTTAAAAAAAAAAACTTTTAGTTAGCTTTACAATTTTTCTCGCATATAGCAGGGCAGTCAAAGAGAACCTAGACAGGTACCCTTTACCTTAACTTAACACTAGGTAGGAACCCTAGTGTTAAGTTTATCTGCACCTTGTCCATATTCAGACACTTCCATTTCCCACTTTCCGGCAATTTCTCGAGGCGTTGCGTGATGAGTGGCAAAATTCACGCCGCGCGTTACCAAACCGAGGAATTAAAAATATTAAATATATATTTTTAAAATCATTCCCCTTAGAACGGATCAAAACAGCAAACATCGCGCCTACAGTCAAACGTTATCCCACTGTGCCACGACGGACTCATTTATATAGATTTTTTTTATTAGCTTTTTTTAAGCAGGGTAGACGGAAACATTTCCGTGCCCCACTTTCCGCCGAATTTGTGAAGGCATTGCGTGTTGAGTGGCGGTACTCAACGCCGGGCTTTTGCTTTGCCGAAGAAACTAAAATATATTGATAAATAATAATGAATTCCCTCGAGTTAGAATAACATGGATAGGTATAGGACATGTATCGATTTATATTAGTTGTTGTTTATAATATTTTTTAAAGGAAAAAGGAAGGACTAGTAACTTAAATGCGTTGGAAGCGCTCGTATAGAAATTTTGATGTAGCTTGATGAGAACGTACGGCCTAGTGATCAGAGCGCTTGGACGGTTTCCAACGGGCGCGGATTTTGGTTCAAATTTTAAATTAATATTTGTTTTCTATTTTCATGCTATACCCCGCATAAAGCAGGGAAAACAGAGTTAACCTGGTGTTAAGACACTCCATTCTCTGCTTAGCGCCGAAGTTGAACAAACAATTTATTGTCGTAGTCCATTTTTTTTAATTATAAGAAAAAAGTATCTAAATCTTATATACAAATTTAACCGTAGAACGGTTAAAAGCCGTGACTCTTGGAACCAATCAAACGTGGATATTGAAACTTTTGATTTTTGCAGCTTCATGCTGAATCACGCATGGTAGACAGATGAAACTTAGACACTCCGTTCCCCGCTATAACTTCAATTTTTAAAATATTACATGATGAGTGACGGAGCTCGCTGTGTTGCTTTGTCTTGGTACCAGAGCGACAAAATTAAAATAAAATTATTCATTCCCCCGATTTGGAACCGAAACCACAACCTTCGCGCTTACAGTCAAAAGCTATGCCGCTGCGCCACGAAAAATGAATGAAATTTATTTCAATAACAACGATTGAGAAATAGTAAGAAAATTAAACACCTTTTACATCGTGTTGAGATTTGTCAAGTACCTATGTAGATGTTACATATTTTTTTTGAAAATATAACCTTTCAAGATTAGATTGTATATAAAATTGATTTATCTTGTACATTTTAAATACCGTGCGACAGACAGGTGACAGTTATTTATTAGGTATGACTTCTTAATATATTATTTATTTGGAATAATGAACAAAGAAATATTGATCTATATGTCTATTGTGACTCATTTCTTGTTATTTTGTGAAAGTGATTTGTTTTTGTTTTGTAACTCAAAAACCATCTTACATACCTTTAGATTACGTTTTACGTAGAGTAGAAATGAACCCGTACCCCTTATGCACATTAATAGCTCCAATCTGTCCGACAGCGTACGACTAAAATTTGTTTCATTTTCCTGCTCTAGCTATGACAAGGCGCGACATGATCCACCACTTGGCGTCGAACTTCTGGAATTCAGCGCTAAAGCGGAGAACGGAGTGTCGTGACACTAGTTTTTATCTGACCACCTAAGCTGGAGATGTTATGTATATATTTCTATACATTTCTTGCCTTACGTAAGAAATGAATGAACAGACAGATTCACTATTGACATTATATACCGACCCAATGGGCGAATTGCCAGAATTACTCACTCGGTAGGTGTTCACCAGAGATTGTCAAATGTTTAGAATTTTTATAATATCGACATTATTACTTTTCTTACTATTACACGCTGTATACAGCAGGGTAGACGGAGGGAACCTAGTGTTAAGACACTCTGCTCGACACTTTCCGCCGAATTTTTCGAGGTATTGCGTGTTGAGTGGCAGACTCAAAGCCGGACATTTTTCCTTAGTCCCAGAACAAAGAAATTAAAATATTTATGAATAATTATTTTAATAATTTATTCCCTCAAGTGGGGATCAAACCCATAACCGTCGCGCTACATTCACCACGACAACCTCTGATTATTAAGTTCTTTTTGAATTTTATTAATTATAATAATTTACATTTAGTGGCAATATTGAATAAAAAAAATGTAAGTACGTTCTAAGCTTTCTAACCTTTATAAAAAGTATAAAGGTTAAACTATTTACGACTTAGTTTTTTTTAATTTAACTTTTAATGACATTATAATTTTACTGTGAAATGTTATACTAAAAAAAATTGTTCCAATAAAGTGTCCATATAAAAAAATATTAGATAAGATCATATTAAACCATTATAATAATATATATTATAAGTCGTGGCGCAGCGGCACGAAGTGTAACTGTATAGCCGACTGGTAGTGGGTTCAATCCCCACTCGAGGAGATGAAATATTTACTTAAATTTATATTTCCATTTCTTCGCCCTGGTCTCGAGGATAAGCGCGGCGTTGAGTTCTGCCACTTAACACGCAATGCCTCTAGAATTCGGCAAAAAGTGGGGAACGTAGTGTCTTAACACTAGGTTTCCTCTGCCTACCCTGCCGTGTGCGGGATACAGCGTGAATCTGATTTTTTTAAATAATATAATAAGATCCTACAAAATATATTCTTTTAACTGAAGCTGGTAAGATATTAAGAGCAAAATATTTGACAATCCCTGTCACACGGAAATACTCTAGAGAAAGAAAAGTGTGTAAATAATTTTATATTTTTATTATATCTCTCGTTTGTTTTAGAACCATTCTATTCTATATTGAGATTTGAACCGGTTACTGTATGGTGTAACAATTTTGCTATTCAAAGAAAAAAAGCCTTTTTCTTGTTATTTTTCAGTTTCATATTTTTTACGCTTAGTAAAGCAGGCAGGGAAACCAGGTGGTCAAAGTTAAGACACTCCGAATTCGACTTACTGTTCACTTTTTCGAGACATTGTTTTGTCTATCAGAGATTAAATTATATGAAAATAATTTAAATACAATCACCCAGTGAGGCCAGCCGTGGCGCAGAGGCACAAAGTGTGACTGTAAAACCGACTGGTTGTAGGTTCGATCCCCACTCGAGAAAGTGAAATATTTATTTACATTTATATTTTCATTTCTTCGCTTTGTTGTCGAAGCGCGGCGTTGAGTTCCGCCTCTCAACACGCAATGCCTCCAGAACACGGCGGAAAGTGGTAAATCGAGTGTCTTAATACTAGGTTCCCTCTTCCTACCCTGCTGTGCGTGGAGCTGATTTTACAATCACCCCGATGAAGATTGAACTCATAGACATTTTATAGCCACGACTACATTCAGATGTTGTACCACTGCGCTACAACAACCTTTGGTTTTGTTATATATTAATAATTTTGACACGCTTTTAGTAGATCGAGCTATAACTATATAATAAAATCTAAAAAGTTCAATTTCAGCTTCACGCTGTATCCCGCACACAGAAGGGTAGGCAGAGGGAACCTAGTGTTAAGGCACTCCGTTCAATTACACTCATTTCTAATTATTTTGTCATCATGAAACTTGGCAGTTGTGTAACAACATAGTACCATTGAGCTAGCCTGATGATGGAGTCGGTAGTTGGAAGGCGAAACCCTGGGATGCCCATCAATAAAAGCATCGAATTGGGCCTCTTCATTTATCCTGGTGCCTTAGTCCTGACTGTGGAATGGTTATGATGAATGTGTGGGTGATGGATGATGCTTTTGTAATTGACTTTAAACTAATTTATTTTTATTGGCACATATTTTTACTTTAATGAAACAGTATTATTTATTGTTTTTTTTTTTTTAATTAATTAAATATTTTAACATTAATGTATTTTGTAATTTATACAATTTTATCTCTTATTTTTTATTTATACAAAATATTTCAAAATAAAATTACTTTTACTTCAAAGTTATAACCTTTATTAAGGTAATAATGTCAAGGTAAAATTTTTTATTTTCGAATGTATTATTTTCTTATTTTCGTTGTTAATAAGAACTTATCGTGTATTCAACTTGAAGTAATCTATATACCTATATGAAACTTCCGTTGAGTGACTGACTGATACTTCCAAATTTCTACGGAAACGGAAAAAGCGGGATTTTATAGATTTTTTATGTCTTGTCGCTAATCCATGCAAAGACGGCGGGTTAAGGCTTAGTTTATAATATTGGTGATTCTATTTGAATAGTAAAATTTGTAAAATTTTAAGTGTATATAATAGTTGTAGTGTGGGAAATTATGAACAGAACAATCTATTATATTAAGGCCGGTCGAAGCGCAGGGGCACAAAGCGAGACTGTAAAATCGACTAGTTGTAAGTTCGATACCCACTCGAGGAAGTGAAACATTTATTTACATTTATATTTTCATTTTTTCGCTCTGGTGTCGAGGCAAAGCGCGGCGTTGATTTCTGCCAGTCAGCACGCAACGCCTCCATAATTCGGCGGAAAGTGGGGAACGGAGTGTCTTAACACTAGGTTCCCTCTTCCTACCCTGCTGTGTGCGGGATATAGCGTAAAACTGATTTAATTTTGATTTTAATAATCTATTAATATAATACCCGGTTCATTACTTTCCGCCCATTGCGTGAGAGACACTGCGGGTTGGGCAGCGTAACCTGCGTGACGCATTCTCCAGCTAAACTGGCTAATAGCCTATATATATAAACTAGCTTTCATCTATTCTATGGTTCCGCGTGGTCAGGTGGAAATAACTTAGAATTGTCTATGACAGAAGGTACATTAACGCCCAATATTAATATTGTATCTCCTATGTCGGGTTAACGTCAATCTTCGATTGTTCCACACATCTATTCAATCTCCAGGAAAACCCACCAATTCTATAGAATTTTTCTGCACTCTATTGACATACTTTTATATTCTCACTGCATATATTTGCAATGGCTTATAGTAACTTTATAACTATATAACACTATCATTTTTATCACTCGAAGAAATATCACTCCACATATTTCTGTACCTTCTAAACAAAATAAAGTATAAATGCAATATTGCAATCCGAAGATATGATAAAGTAAACCCCCAAACGTCTCGGATAGCAATATGCTGTCATTTTTGCTATCGAACCAATGTCAAAATGAACAGATCGTTTATTGGCCCACATGACATGTCATTTTCATACACACTTCAATCTTAATCTCCCGTTTGTCCTCCCAAAGATAGATTGACGTTAAAGATTGAAAATGAAGTACCTCGATTGGTTATTGGCAATCAATACTCAAAAAATTGATTGATATATCAAACTATGATAGCAATTTATGGATTAGGATTGATTATTAACATCGGGCGTAAATCGATTAACGTGATTTAATATAACCTATATATATAGCCTTTCTCGATAAATGAACTATCCCAACAATATTCTATTCGGACCACTAGTCTATTATATTAGTAAATCAAATCAGCTTCACGCTACATTCGGTACACAGCAGATTAAGCTGAAGGAACCTAGTGTCGAGACACTCCGTTCCCCTCTTTCCGCCGAACTTTTCGATGCATTCGTCGTCGGGCTTTTGACTTGGTGTCAGAGCGAAAAAATGAAAATATTAATAAGTAATAATTCATTTTTTGTAATTATACCGAGAAATCGATACTGTTTTAAATATAGATAAATATTAACTCAAATGAACAACGTGGCTTCTACTATAGAGTACGAAGTAAGACACTTGTCTCTACCATTTGTATATTGAAATTATAAACAAATAGATTTTTTTACAACACTCCTTTCAACCGAACGTCGACACATTCTGCATTGAATGGTGGAACTCAACGCTGTGCCTTGTCTTTTCACAGCGGAAATATTAAAATAGTTAAAATGGCGTGCTGGTGATCGAATCGACAACTATCACGTTAACATTATGATGCTGTCCACTTCTACACGATGGCCTCAATTACATTAAATTTAAATGAAAATTCCAACGAATTTTCGTTGGAATTTTGGCTATTTAGCCAAAAACTAAAATTAAATTAATAATACGCTACCTTAAAGAACCTCTCGAATAGAATTCTTGTGTGTTATTCAAAAGCAAGTACCTAATTAAGAAAATAATGTACGGAACAAATATTTTAATTAAAATAACCTTTGTTTGTTTGTTGACCGATGGGCTTATTAAAGCTAATAATTTTGTTTTCATTATGCAGCTAGTGTTCAGCTCGTGGCTTTGCCTGCGTGGACGTGGACTTCACTAATATAATATGTATAATATTAGTGTTCTAATGTAAAACCAAATATCCCTCTATTTCCCGATTCCGTAGGTTGCATGATCCTGATTCCAGCAATCCTCTTAGTGCTCCCCAAAACTCCCTGAACTAACTATATGCCAATTTTCAAATTTTGTCTATGTCCCTACATGAGGCTGTCAACACGCAATGCCTCCAGAATTCGTCGGAAAGTGGGGAACAGATGTGTCTCAATGGGAACGGAGTGTCTTAACACTATGTTGTTACAACGCGTCTCATGTTTTCAAATATTCACCACTAGTTCAAAGGGCAGTTCTGTTTAGAAGAGTCAAACGAGACAAACTCAACAGATTTTTTCTATAAATTTATAATTTTAATATTTACAGTAGTAAATAATACAATGTTAACCGTTTCCCTTAACAAACTGCAAAACTGCTGTAAAAGAGTAAAATGATACGTCATTTTACTCTCTTATAGCAGTAATTGCATAATAAGCAGTGGAAATAATCAATTTATTTTATTACATCATTAGTTTTACGTTAAGTACGCTATTGTTCAAAGAATCATATGGTATTTACCATTTACCATTGTTTGCGTATTAATCGATGATGTATGGTGGTTGCTAGTTCAAATCTATTTAAGGTATTGCAAAGTAGGCAGAGAGCCGTCACGGAAAAATTCCTTGGCATCCTAGATCACCTAGTGGTAGCACTATGTTATTTTAATGGGTGTTATGGACTGCCTTCACCTGAAAGTCCATGAGTCCACTCGAACGATGTACTCCTAAAAGGGTATCTTCAATATAACAAAAGGGGAAAAAGATAAATGCACGACGTATTCAAAGACGGAATTCAACGCCGCATTCAAACCAGGTCGTAGAAGTGGCACAAAAAATTGATTAATTTATAGCAATCAACATTTTTTTAAATTCTACGTGCTTGAAAATTCTAACCAGTTCACTGAGCATTTTCTTTTATTAGTAAAAAATCCTATTGTATTATTACAATTAAGCGATAATTGTTTTTTTGAAGGCACAGAAGATAAATATTTTTTTACAAAATCCAATTGTTAGAGAAATCACAGATCAACTTTATTCTTTGTCATTTTAATTGTTTAAGTAAAAAATATATAATCCGCCGCCAAACAATTTGACTAATGGTGCGCTACAGTTAGCAGAAAAACGCATCCTTCCTACTTCCGTAAGATTTTCGTGCATTTTCCTTTATAAAGTCTTGTCACTTGATGATTTTATTCAGTTGTGGGATGATCGTCATCCCGATAACTTGTTTAATCAGTTCTATGTTATTTTGGATTTGCTAGCGATATCGGATTTTTGTTTATTAGGTAAGTTTTGTATATTTTTGTGTAACATGACTTCAGAAGTGCTTGTACCATTACAACATGCTACGGTTAGCAGAAAAACGCATTCTTCCTACTTCCGTAAGATTTTCGTGTATTTTTCTTTATAAAGTGTGGCTTCTTGATGATGTTATTCAGTTGTTTGATGATCCTTATCGCGATATGTTGTTTGTTAAGTTCTATATAATTTGGATTTGTTAGCGATACCGGATTTTTGTATTATAGGTGAGTTATTTACACTTTTATGAACTTGTCGATTCAAAAGTGTGTGTGTTGTCTGATTAAATAAAGAATATTTAGATTTTGAGATATTACAATACATATATGATATGTAGGTCATATCTATGTAAATAAAATGAATAAACCTCAGAATTCAATGATTTTGACGCAAAACAATTTGACTAAAGGGACGCTACGTTTAGCAGTAAAATGCATCCTTCTAATTTTCGTGCATTTTCCTTTATTAAGTGTTGTTCCTTTATGATTTTACTTCTCGAGCTTCTACCAGAGCTCGTATTTTTTCACGGGCTACTCTCGCCCCTTCCTGTCCGGTGACAGTAAATACTATTTCAGATTAACAGCAGTTTTGTCCATTCGCACTTCGTAGTAATACCAGTTCCTGGATTGTTAATTTATAATTAATTTTATCAGCTTCACGCTGTATCCCGCAAACAGCAGGGTAGGCAGAGGGAACCTAATGTTAAGACACTCCGTTCCCCACTTTCCGCCAAGTTCTTGAGGCATTGCGTGTTGAGTGGCAGAACTAAACGCCGCGCTTTGCCTCAACACCAGAGCGAAGAAATGAAAATATAAATGTAAATAAATATTTCATTTCCTCGAGTGAGGATCGAACCTACAACTAGTCGATTTTACAGTCACACCTTGTGCCCCCGCGCCACGACTGGCTTCAAATAATTTATAATTAATGATTCTTAAATTAACAATCCATATCATTTCTGTTAGTCATTTTTATGTTGAATTACCTATTATACCATCGTTTTAGTGCTTTTTAAATATTTATTCCGAAATTATGTTTTCAGCAAATGAAGGAAATATAAAATCGGCACAGACAAACTCGCATGCATTCGTTATTGTTATTGTAAATCAAATTACAAGTTTTGTAACGTGTTCTTTTTTTACTTTTAAATGCTAAAGGGAATATACAATTTCGTCGAATCATCAGGTTTTGATTCTAAGAATATGAGGAATGAAAAACAATACAGTGTCTTTTTTTCAACTCAATGGCGCAGTTGAGAGCTACGTCATGGGTTAGAATACCACATAATTAATTGTTAATCCATACCTTTGTTAAAAAGTTGAAGAGTTAGCTTGGCTGAACGCGCTAATCTCAGGAACTACTGGTTGGAATTGAAAGATAATTTTTGTGTTTAACGCAATGAACACGTGTGGGGAACGGAGTGTCTTAATACTAGGTTCCCTCTGCCTACCCTGCTGTGTGCGGGATACAGCGTGAAGCTAATTTATTTATTATTTTGTGAAGCAATGTACACGCAGTCACAGTTACATCGGACACTTAAAATATGTCATGTCACAACGTTTAGTTACATATTTTTATTGGAACACTATTTATAGTGAATTAGTATAAGGCTTTCCACCGTTGCATTATAAAAATGGTTTTTCGTTTGTAATAAAAAAAACTAAAATTCACACGGCGAATCAGTTATTTAATAAAAGTTTTAAGAAATTGTTACTTTTAAATGGCCAAGCAAATTTTTAACTAACGAAACTTCAAAAAATCTTGAAATAAATGAACAAAAAAAACCTATTCATGTTCATTGCCAACGGTACATTGCCCCTGACGGACGTCGAACCCACAATTATCTGCACTAGCAAGGCGACCCATCGCTGGCGTTATGCCAAAATCTTTTTAAGCACCTAGATCTGTTGTTTATCTAAACTTATAACTCATATTATATAATAAAGCTAAAGAGTTCGCTTGTTTGAACGCGCTAATCTCATAAATTAAAAATAAATCAGATACACGCTGTATCCCGCACGCATGAGTGTAGGCGGAGGGAATCTAGTGTTAAGACACTCCGTTCCCCCACTTACCTGCGAATGGAAAAGTAATATATTATAAATAACTGAGTCAAAGTAAAAAAATCTTTTTGTGTTGTGTAGTCCATTTTTCAAGGATGGTTAGAACTATATTATATCACGTTAAACATACCGTTTTTACCGTACCTGCTATGAGAGTAATCTTAGACAATTAGAATGTATTATTAGTCATGCACAACTCTTGATTATTTATCCATTTGATAATGCGGACGAAGCTTAGGTTTTATAGGTATTTCATAGAAAAAAAAAAACAATAATCAATTTGTAGTTCATACGTCCGCAGATTTAAGTTAGTCAAGTTTATTTGCTGCGTAATCAATACCAAAAGGATATTTCTCGTAGACCTACTATTATGAAATTTCTCAAGAAGTGGATATTTCAGTACAAATTAAGGAAAAATTCCGAAAAATGGTAGTTTATATTAAAGATAAAAACTACTACAAACTTATTTACTTATGTACATACGCCCGCAAACTGAAGTTTGTTAATTTTTAGGGTTCTTAAGTTTTTAGGTTCCGGTTGAGCAGCCAAATTTAATATTTCTATGGAATTTGGCTGCTAGCATTTACTTGTATGTACCTACTAGTTCAAGAAATAATCTGAATACTATACATTTGTGGTTAAATCCTAAAAAATAACAGCCTTAAAACGGAGCCAAAAATTGGTAGTAATGGCTAGTTCGAGGGAGGTATCAGATGAAAGGGCTAAGGCGCTGGCTATATTAAGGTTGACTTTCAGAAAAAGGTTGAACCTCCAATTTTTGTATGGATCCCACGGTGGACGAGCCCAACTCGCGCTTGTCCGGTTTGTTTATAAGTTTTACTTGTGGACCTACATTCCTGAAATTGGTGCGGAACCATCGGTGGTTTTTTAAGCAAAATATATTTTATAATTTTTTGCAATATCATTTCAGTTTGTTTTACCATTTAAATGTAATAGTTAGTTAATACTTTAATAAATGTCTCGTTATCTACTGATAAAGCACTGATTTTAAATAGCTATATTTATTCACGTTTAGATAAAATCAGTGATAATTTTCTTAGATAGAATCTTTATGTAACCTTAGTTTAATAGTCTAGTTTAAATTAAACCAAGGAAAGGCCATCAACCATATGCGATTGTTGTAAGTACGATTCCCAGCCGCGGAATTAATATGTATGTTATTTTAATTTCCCTGCGCTGGCAAAATATAACGCGGCATTTGGTACCGACACTCAACACATAATCTCTTCAATTTTGACAAAAAACGGAGAGCAGAGTATCTATCGTGGCAGTAGGTTCTTTCTACCCAATCATGTCATGTCTCCCAGACATACAGACAGTCAAACGAACAACAAAACAAAGTGATCTTATAAGAGTTCCTTTTTTCCTTAAATGATACGGAACCCTAAAAAAATTAGATTGATATTAAACCTACACTCGCAATAAAATGTTTCGAAGTTAGATTCGTCGTAAATGCGCCAAAAATATAATCAGCTTCACGCTGTATCCCGCACATAGCAGGTTAGGAAGAGGGAAGGTAGTGTTAAGACACTACGTTCCCCACTTTCCGATGATTTCTGAAGGCATTGCGTGTTAAGTGGCGGAACTCAAAAAAAATTAAATTAATGAGAGTATTAAACAAAATTATACGCTACTAAAATTTTCAACAGAACAAATTTAATTTCACGCACATTGTATTAAAACATATGTATTTTAACATATGCCATCTATAGTAATGTATATTTTAATGTGTATCCCATAGTCCCTTTCAAGGCCACAGCGCTAAACCGGTCGTGAAGAAATTTTGGCTCGAATAAAATTTATAACCTATCAGAGACAGACTATTATTTTTTTAAAAATACGTAATTCTCATTGAATTGTATAATATGCTGATCATTAAGTGCAACACTTAATGATCAGCATATTTAAAACTTTTTATTATCCTAATAGGTATCTTTTTACAAGATCCGCTATGTCAGTCACTTAAGAGCACACCAGCAAGGCTCTTGTTAGTTGGACGTCAGTCGCCGTGGCCGAAAACGGTCAGGATATGTATATCTTTTTTCTATACTATGGCAAAAGAAATTTAATAATTTAAAATTAAATAAATTCGAAGTCACTACAATCGCACGTTCACGTCGACATTGTGCCACGAAGTCATCGTCAACGCCTAAAATATCACTTCGTATATAAACATGTTACACGGCCTGTATATTAAGCTGTAGCCTCGATAGGTTTTCCTCGCCGCGCGTCATGAATATTCACGTAGATACGCTAATTTAGTTATTTTGTGGAAAGCCGTTCCGTACCTCTGAGAGGTAAGTCGTGTGTTTGACGTGAATTTATATTTTTTTGTATTTATAAATTTTATTGTTTTGTATTTTTGGTTGTTGTAAAATGACGTAGTTATTAAAGGTAATAAGTTTACCTACGACCTACTACTATAAATATTTGTAATGAAATTTAATTTATCTTAACGAAACAGATATTTTCTGAGTACGTCATAGTATGAATAATTGTTATTTTAAGCCACTTCTGCGCTAGTCACACACTGCATAGTCACGTAACGCTCGTTAATACCGTAATAACGGCGACTAACACGACAGTTTTTTTTTCAAACACAAAATATATTTATGGCAATATTTTGGAGAAACATTCAAAAAGACTGGCTTTTCTCTACTATTTAAAGGCACTTCTGTGTTCAAATTTTATATCGTTCACCTGACGACGTTCGTTAGTTCTCTAATTCGACCTGACGGCAGCAATTGCAAAATATAATTAAATTTTCTAGAAAAATCATTTAATACATACTAACAAATGACTGACACTTCTGGACAGTTATTACACTCTGGCCACATAACAACGCTCGTTAGTTCCATACTCATAGCTGCTATCGATAATAGGATTTTTAGCTTCACACCGTATGCCACGTTATTATTTTTTAAAACAATACATTAAATACAGACAGACTGACTAGATTATTCATAGACTATTACACATAGACTTAATCTGTATTATACGCCACTTCTGTTCAGTCTTTACACTCTGGCTACGTAACAACGCTCATTAGCTCTACAGCTAACTGCGGCTAACGCGATTATATATTACTTACATTCATTAAAATTAATATTAAAGAGGCCGGTCGTGGCGCAGCGGCACGAGGTGTGACTGCAAAACCGACTGGTTGTGGGTTCGATCCCCACTCGAGGAGATGAAATATTTACTTAAATTTATATTTCCATTTCTTCGCTCTGGTGTCGAGGTTAAGCGCGGCATTGAGTTCTGCCACTCAACACGCAATGCCTCCAGAATTCGGCAGAAAGTGGGGAACGGAGTGTCTTAACACTAGGTTCCCTCTGCCTACCCTGCTGTG
>JAATLQ010021832.1:61235-78444 GCA_013421005.1 Heliconius erato x Heliconius himera
ATTTTTAATTTAATTAAATATTAAAAATAGACAGATAGACTTACTGACTGACAAAGTTAGATATAAAAATTCGTCATTCGACGCCACTTCTGCACAATCATTACGCTCTGTCCACGTAACGACGCTCGTTAGTTCCGTACTAACGGCGCGTCGGCTATCGCGATAGCTTATCGTGTTGCGCGAGCGCAGTGTTCAAGTATTTAATATATATACATTCAATAACGCCAGCGTCGACTGTGTTGTAAGTTAATTTTTGTGTTTATTCTGTGGTTTTGTTGCTTTTTTTTTTTCGGTTTATTTTTGTGGCAAAGAACGTGTGTTATAGTGCCTCGTGTAAGTATTTTATAATCTGTTATGTAATGTGTTTTGTTTTTCGTCATGTAAAACATAGGTAGTTGTGGATGAAATTTCAAATTGCACGTTTTTTTAGTAATTATAATGTATTAAGATTTTTTAAAATATATTTTACAGACATTTTGATTAAAAACGTTAATGACTATTAAAGATTTTCTGCTAAATAAAAAAAATAAAGTCTAAACTCGTGATGGCAAAATTATTAGTAGTCTTTATTCAATAAATTAATGTTTTGCTTTTTGAACCAAATAATTATTGTTACTTAACTAAAATGAGGAATCATATGACAAACTGTGTATAATTCTAGTAGAACTATAGAATAAAAAATTCTTAAGGAAAATTTATATAATTTTCTATAATGTAAGCAGATTAATAAGAACAATGAAGAGGAATTAATTGTCTTTATTATTAATTTAATTTTTAATTAGAATATTCAGCGAAATACTCTTAAAAAATAAAATAAAAATACTCTTATGTTTATGTTTCTTAAACAGTTATTGTTATATACATAACAAAAATTTAAGTAATAAGTTAGCGGACAAAACGCCACATTGAATTCTGCTATTCAATACATAATGTCCCGAAAGTTTTGCGAAAAATGGGGAGGACTGGCGTATCTCAACACTAGGTTCCCTATGACTACCCTGCTTTTTTATGTGTAATTTTATTATAACTGTAAGTTATAATTATAATTAAATGTATTGTTATATTAAACTTTTATTTTCCATTTTAATTTATTTGTCTAGCAATTAATTTAATATGTATTTATATATGATATCACCATTGTTGTGTCATAAAAATTATACGCAATAATTTGCATTGTAAATCTGCACTGTACTCTGTTTTGCTCTTAACTAAATGTTTGACAGGTGTTTACACTTTTATTATTATACATATACTTGCCTATGCATTCGACTTTGTGCCTTCGTGGATTTTAAATAGGATTGGATGAAGAAAAAAGAAATAATAAACAAGTATAAGACACTAGGCCAGTTGAGTTAAGGCGAGTGGCGCAGGGGCACAAAGTGTGACTGTAAATCCGACTGGTTGTGGGTTCGATCCCCACTCAAGGAGATGAAATATATACTTAAATTTATATTTCCATTTCTTCGCTCTGGTGTCGAGGACAAGCGCGGCGTTGAGTTCTGCCACTCAACACGCAATGCCTCCAGAATTCGGTAGAAAGTGGAGAAAAATGTAGTGTCTTAACACTAGGTTCCCAAAATATCTCATACATTTCCTGGACGCCACAGGTATTCTATACATAGCCTAGATGATATTCTATAGCAGTGGTTCCCAACCAGTGGTCCGCGGACCACCAGTGGTCCGCAGAAGCCTAAATATGGTCCGCGAACGATTTTAATTTTATGACTGGGGATGGTGAGGTGAAGTTTCTATTTGATTATCACAGTTAATTGTTATTATACCTACAAGCATAGTGGTCCCTGCTACCAAGAATGATAAAAAAGTGGTCCTTGATCAAGAAAAGGTTGGGAACCCCTGTTCTATAGAAATACCTAAATTATACAGATTGCCGGTAACACATCGATATTCCAATTATGTTCTACAGCTTTACAACTACTAAAAATTTATATATTATAATACAAAAAAATGAATGCAACATTTTCAGCAATATCCTATCGTTAAATATCTATATTAGCTCTGAGATTTTTTTCTTTATTTAAAACGACATTCGTTACAATATAAAACGTCTATGCAAACATTTAAATATCAAATTTCGTTGCATCTGTTGGTAACGAACGGATTGTACCTCGTTATTTGATAAAGTAAAGTAACATAGCACTTGTAACAACGGTACAAGGTTTGATTTGGATTGTTTATAAGTGGTAGGAAGTATGCAAAAAAAAATTACACAGCCCCATAGCGCCTTGGTTCATCGATCGCTAGAAGGACATGCCTTTTTTTGTCTGCCTGTTCATTTTGTTGCAAATCAACGATGTAGAGATTATTTGGAAGTGTATTATTTTAAATTTTATTTCGTTTTTAAAATATTAGACTTGAGTTTGAGTTTTTTTTAAGCTTCACGTTGTATCCCACTCATAGCAGGATATGTAGAGAGTACCTGGAAACCTAGTGTTAAAACACTCCGTTCCCCACTCAGACACTTGCGTTCACTACATACCGCCAATTTCATGAAATGCGAATTCAATACATCTGGTTACCACAACGAAAAAATATAAATTTAAAATGTGTCATTACTCATAGGGAGACTAGTGTTACAACACCTAGTTCAAGTTACAGCATGAAACTAAAAGAAATTGCATGTTAGGTTTTTTCTGCAAAATGCTGTAAACTAAGGAAAAAGAAAGAATGTCTCGAAATATAAAAGATATTTAACTATTTTTTATAGAAAGTAGGTGAGATCCGGAATGCTATTACAAATAGTAGACACTGTGTCCTCAGTTCTACTAAAATCGTTACAGCTTTTCAGTTGATCAATAGTTAAGCAATAGACAACAGATGCATTTAAATAAAATTCTGCTAAAAGTTTGTTTGCTTGAACGCGCTAATCTCATGAAATGTTGAAAAAATCCCTTTTATCTAAGATTGTCGATTTATCGACGAAGGCTGTGTTACATAACGTTAATCGTTGCCATGTCACCCAACGTACCTGCGGTCAGAGTTACCTCGGACGCTCAGAATGTGTCACGTGTCATACACAATTCTTAGGTTTCCTTAAAGAAGCGAACTCTCGCGCAGGCGAAGCCGCTTATATAACCTTGTATGGCCTAGTACACATAATATCACTAAAATAGTCAAAAATTGGAGATCGGATTACCTTATCCATAGGTTCTCAAGTAGAAAGTAAATAAAGACGTCTGTAACGTTAGTCGTTTAACGTGTTATATTTCGTTATTCGTTACACGATACCGAAATAGCTGTGGCGTAATACAATTAACTGTAGCTTTATAATATGTGCCGTATTCTGTAGGTATAAGGTTCAATTTTGACTGAAACAAAAAATTGCATTGCTAAGTGAAGCTGACATGAGGCTTACATACAAAGAGATAAAATGTTTCAGTGTCTTATTTTGCAGTTTTGCATTGTAATTGAGAAAAGCGTCTATACTTTCTATTAAGCACAACGGCGTTAAGTATCGCCACTTAACACGCAATGCTTATAATAATTGGGCAGAAAGTGGAAAATGGAGAGTCTTAACACTAGGTTCTCTCTGCCTATATTGAAAGAAATATATTTTATTTGGTTAACTCGGATGAAACGAACTGCTGTCTAGTCTAGACAGTCTTTATAACTTGGACACTATTGATATCTAACTTTTTTTAATTGCTTCCAATTGAATACAAATAGCGGTACCAATTGAAATTTGTACACAATCAGAAATCAAATTCACGACCTCTGACGTACAAATTATAGCAGTCTGGTTTATATTTTAAAACAGCTAGAATATTAAAAAGTAGACCATAACTAAGTAGACTTAAAGTTTAATTTCCAATGACACAACTTAAATAACTTTTATAGTAATAAAAGCCTTATTTTAATGCATTAAAGTTCATTTTTCAATAATTACAATAATTTATTGCGCATTTCTATGCTTAATTTTAAATGTACAGTCATTTGGCACTTTGTCGGTCTGTCTTGGCTCGTGTCTATAAAAAGTTAGAGCCAAATCAAAATCTGTCTAGGTTACTTACTATTCTAGAACATTCTAGGCCATTTTACACTAATAATCAAATAATAAGGTTAAATCTTACAAGAAAAAAACGAAACCCTTATAGCATCACTTTGTTGTCTGTGTATCTCAAGATTCCATCGAGATATCAAGCTGAAATTGATATATTCAGGTCTGCGGTCCCTTGAAACAATATAAAATCGAGGTTCTAAATTTCGTTCGAGTTGGACCAACAGTTATTAAATTTTAAAAGAAGTGAGAACTTTTAGTACAAATAAAGGAAAACGTCAAAAATAATTAAATTCAAGTTACAAATAAAAACTGTTACAAATCTATAATTGTCGATAAGATAATATTATTAAAATAGAATTAATAAGAGCATAAGCTTGCAAACTTAAATTTAATTAATTTTATAATCCATATCCATTTTTTTTTCGATGTTGAGGTTATTGCTGCCCTATTGGGTTTTACAGCGACACTGGTGGGGGGGGAAGAGGGTACTCTGTCCCAGAAAAGAAAGTTAACCATATCCATACATAATCCGTACTTAAGTACCGAAATTTGTTCTGAACTCTCGATAGACGAGTCCGATAAATTCCGATAGATAATATTAGTAAGTACATTTACGTCACGTGGAAATTGAACTTCCTTTCACAAAACATATCACGTGAAATAATTTTAAAAGAAGCGTGCACATTAATTTAGCGTACGACATACATTGTAACGACGTGACGAAGGCTTCTAGGGCGTAATTCGTTAGAATCATATCTAACAAGATAATACAAACGTTATCAATATACAAGTAGTGTATGAGTATTATAAGATTATTTATTTTTCTTCCTTTGTTTATTGTGAAGAGGCCTTAAAAAATTGAGGCCGGCGTGTGCTACGGTTCGACTGTAAATACGATGTTTGTGAGTTCGATACCCACTTGAGGGTATGATAACATTTAAATTATTTCATTATCCCTGCTCTGTTAGACAAAAACGCGGAGTTGAGTTCCGCAATTCAAGACAAAATGTCTCAAAAGACGTTCCGATTTTTCGCCTTAAATTCGGCTAAAAGTGGGGAAAGGAGTATCTTAACACTAGGTTCCCTTTCTCTACCTTGTATATGCGGGATACATTATGAAACTGTTTTTTACTTACAATTCCAGACACAAAAATACCGCATTTCCCCGAGACAATATCTGGCACCGCTGATCTATGCTAATATAATATAAATAAATAAATATTATAAGGCCTAAGAGTTTGTTCGGTTGGACACACTAATCTCAACAACTGCTGGTGTATGTTAATACAAATAATTTTTCAATTCGAAATAGTCCATTTATCGAGGAATAGGCTATATAAAATCACGTTAATCTTGTCGATCTGTCATACACAACTCTTCTAATTGACCGCACAGTCGAGTAAAAGTAGATAGGTATGTATGCAATCCACAGGCTTGCCGAAATGCGAAACGAAAACAAACGTTGTAAGTAGGTACTATTTTGTTCGACGTTATCATCGTTTTTATCGAAAACAAGTCCAGTGGATGTTGTTGTTTTTATTACACAAGCTTACAGTTTTCACGCGGCTTCGTTTGTGTCAATTATACATATTTCGGCTTCACTCTAACTACTTCTCTTCTCTCTCTTCGCTCTCACTCTCTCTTTAGTCTTAAAAAAAAAGTTGAAAGATCTACGCGTATCAAATTTTTTATATTTTTATCAATCTAAAAAACGGACGGAATAATAAATGAAATGTAAAGTTAGGGAAACATCAATAACTTTATATTAAGATACATATACATTTAACAATCAAATTTAGTCTTCTAATCTGTAATGTTCGTCCACAAATTTCATGGAAAATAGAAGAATACATTTGGAGATCATATATTCCAATTTAGAGGAACAGTCCAAGTTGCATTGAAATCCGCCCAGTAATATTTTCCCGTTTCCGTAAAAATTTCAGGAAATCCTACGCTATCTTCTTGATCTTGAGGTGTTGTTTTCATTCTTAGATTATAATTTATGAATGATTATAACAGCATCTCAAGATCGATTTCAGAGTTGAGAGCAGTTTATAAATACGCGCCTCAGTCTCCGAAACTCTGCAGGTTCTATACAGTGCGAAATTTCGGCGAAATCAAATCAAATCAGCTTCACGCTGTATCCCGCACACAGCAGGGTAGGCAGGGGGAACCTAGTGCTAAGACACTCCGTTCCCCACTTTCTCACGAATTCTGAAGGCATTGCATGTTGAGTGGCAGAACTCAATGTCGCGCTTTGCCAGACCTTCACCAGAGCGAAAAATGGAAATATAAATTTAAGTAAATATTTCATCTCCTCGAGTGGGGATCGAACCCACAACCAGTCGGTTTTACAGTCACACCTCGTGCCGCTGCGCCACGACTGGCATAAATTTCTGCGAAAATACACTATAAAAGTGTAGCCAGTACAATTTTCACCAACTCGTCGCACAGACATAACATCCGTTACCATATTTACTTAGATTGCCTAATAATATATCGAAAATAGTTTTGCAATCACTTTTATCAGTTAACAAATATTTTTTAAAATATACATATATATATATATTTGCACTCTATTTACTCAGTGATGGTGTATATATCGTGATTACGGCAGGAAATCGATAAATGTTTGTTTGTTTGTCCTACTAAACTGTGCAAAGTGGATTTTTACACGCTTTTATGCGATGATACGTGTTTGATTACAGCGAAGGCGGGAAGGATAGGGTGCTTTGATAGGTATGTCTTCATAATTAGGCTGAAAGTAGGGAACGAAATGTCTTAACATTAGATTCTCTCTGCCTAACCTCTATATTGCGGGACACAGATTACGTGGACTATATGTTTTGTTTTCCAGCTTCACGCTGTATTCTATCCTGCAGCAGGGCATCAGCGAAAAAATGTAAATATTAATAACTAATAATTAATTCCCCCGAGCAGGAATCGAACCCACAACCGTTGAATTACAGTCACACGCTTGTGCCATTGCGCCACGACGGCCTTATGTTAAATAAAACGTAAAATTACAGGAACTGATCCTGTACAAATTTTTGGAAAAGCTTTCGTAGTACTCATCTGTACTGCTCCAGAAACCTATGCGCGTTCTACGCTGTGCAGCGAATGTGCGCTGCCTGTCAGTAAAGAGTTATAGATATAAATATAGAGAGAACTAAGAAAATTAAATTTAAAGCTAGGTTGTTTCATTAATAGATATCAAAACAAGGTATGTTAGAATAGAGTAAGCTATTTAACTCCTATCTTTACATCCAAAAACATGTTAAGTCACACGAGTTTATTTTTAACTAGCATCGGCGATATCACGGTTAAATCGAAGTTCAGAGTTCAAAATTTAACTTTACATAGTTATCTTTTAATTTCACACTAATACTTATAAAAAGAAATAGTAGGAATTTTAGAGGTCTAAATTGCAATTCAGCATATATATATAATAGGCCTAAATTCAGATACGAAGACCTCCTCTCGAGTAGGTACCAAGTAACGTAACTCAACGCTACGCCTATTTACAATATTATTTATAATCTTTTAATGGTTTAACTCAAAATCGTCGCATTTTTATCAGGCATTAAATATTATGTACATACCATTTTATTATAAAAGTTAATAACTGATAATATTTATTCCTTAATTAATATGTAACGAAATAACGAACAGACGTTATTATGTCGCGTCAAACGGCCGTCTTTCATCAAATCAATGAATACAGCGAACGACCAATCGTCGGGCATAAGTAATCAATTGTCGTTGGTTACATGCCACTTGGAACCTAATCACTTTGTGTTTTTTTTTTGAGGAAATTTTTGTATGGTTTACACCATTTCATTTGTCAGTCTGTCTGTAAAAAGATTTTTTAGGTGGCTCGGCCTTGATAATGTATTATTTATTTATCGATTGATTTATTGTTTTTAAAAATAAAAATCAGCTTCTCTCTGTATACCGCACACAGCAGGGTAGGCAGAGGGAATTTAGTGTTAAGACACTCCGTTCCCCACTTTCTACCGAATTCTGGAGGCATTGCGTGTTGAGTGGCAGAACTGAACGCCGCGCTTATCCTCGACACCAGAGTAAATTAAAAATTAATGTAATTTACCACTGGTGAATCTAAATACCACAACCAGTCGGTTTTACACAGTCACACTTCGTGCCGCTGCGCCACGACTGGCCTCATTATTGTTTTTCTTATTTGGTATTAAGATTTTGAAGAACGAATGAATTGGTTCGTATCGGGTAAAGCATTTCCAACTTATTGGATTGGTGGTATTCAAAATTTCCCAGTAAAATAAAATATACCAATATTGGGTGCAGTGTCTTACCACAAGGTTCCCTATCCTGTGATATGTAGGATAAAGCGTGAACTTATAAAAAAAATATTTATAATCGCTTTCACAAGTACTAAACGGAGTGTAATCTTTCCGTTGAAGAGATTTAATAGATTCGTCACATAAATGACCAACGGTTAAGTGGCTCAAGGTCGGTATGAAAAACGTCCACTGCTAGCGCGGGTTTGATGATCTGAGTGGTTTTTTTTATGTTTTAAAAAGTAAGGTTACTTTGTTTGTTAGTTTATTTGCAATAAATAGAAATTATTTTTATGCAAATTCATTGATTTTCCTGTAAATATTTTTTTTTGTTTCTGATAATTATATTTTTTTTAGATAGATAGATAGAGATATTTTTTTTTGTTTTTGCGGTGGTTCAATTTCACTACCATATTTTTTGATATTCAAATTTAGTATGTATGTACATAACAACATAATTTTAAAAGAAATTATTTATCTTCGTTCTCTGGTGAGAAGACAAAGCGCGTTGTTGAGTTCCGTCTCTCAACACTCAATGACCCAAAATTAAACGATGCGTGGGTTAGTATCTTAGCTTACCTTGCTAAATGCCAGATACAGTGAAGCTAAAATGATCTTCACGTACTAGCTCTCTCGAGCATTCGCCTGTTGTATTAATTATAATTAATTAAAGTAACACAAGTATGTGAAGCGGAAAAACGAACTAATTAGTAGTTTGATGATATAATCTAACAATCAAAGGCTGAGCGAGGGTCGGTACGCGGAAAACGTATGGAGAAGCAAATAACCCTGATATATGTAGACAATCATAATTTTCTTATTTAATGTAATAAGTAATAAGACCATCAGTTAGTTATCTGTCCTTGCTCGTAGGTTCGATTACTTGGTTGTTACATCACGTTTATCTACTAATTTGTTGAATTTTAGCTATGAAAAAAATTCTTGTTCGATAGCGTTACCTAACTTTGCCCTAAAAATAAGAAATTATCTAAAATATTTTTGGTTGTTTTAAAACTTATTTATTATTCTTAGTAATATAGGCAATTAAAGTTAACTCCCAATTAAGTTCGGTTATTTCTTTCTATGATTAAGTTAACTAAGATTCGTCTGTAATGCCCTATGATTCTAAATTTGTGATTATATTTTTATTGTTCATTTGTCCACAGATCCAACAAGATATGAGCAAGCAATCCTGACCCTGGATAGAAAGCAACAACCAATATGTCTCACCATTTGGTCACTGTGTGCATGTTTTGCCTGCTGTGTGCAGCTCACACGTGCGGCTCACACATTAAACTCAAAGAAGATATCAAATCATTTGAACCATCACTACAAATTGACCAAATTCCTATACACCTTGAAAAACGAAGTATAGAATCGAAACTAAGATATCAACAGAAATTACAAAAAATAAGACACAAAAGGGAAGTCAGAAATGTAAATCCTGATGCTTATGTGGAGCAGATTTTTAGATTGTACGGTGACGCTGGGTCCATGACGATGAATTTGACCGGTTTCAATAGGATGCTAGAGGGCTTGGATCTACACAAGTTGACTGAGGGTGGTGTACAGAAAATTGAGAATAAGGATTATATTTACGGCCAAAGTGGTGTTAAAGAAGATGTTGTTAATGTAAGTGTGTTTGAATAGTGGCGATGTATGGATTTATGATAATAGTTCTACATTATTGAAATACTTATGTAGGATAACTGGAATATTATTTATTTATGCATATATATGAGGCCGTCGTGGCGCAACGGCACAGACATGTAATTGTAAACGCAACGGTCGTGGTCGTTCGATTCGAATTGGTATTTATTTATATTTTATTTTTTTCACTCTCGAAAATTCAGTTCAGTCTTAACATTAGGTTCCCTCTGCCTAATCTGCTTCATGTGGGACACAGCGTGAAGCTATACCTATATGTTTCCTTAATCTTAAACAAAATGCAGCAATGCATACACATGCCATCATGTCGTAATTATTAATCTATTTATGTTATTACTTCAATCATCTAAATCTATCTTTTAATAGCGACAAGTATTTCTACCGTACAGTATTAATAGCAAATAATGAATAATTTCCACAGCTCTTAATATAAATAATCATTTACATTAATTATACTAGCATAATTGTAAAAATTTTTTCATTGCAGTGTGTAAGCAGCGCGGAACTTGTCACAACAGTCAATACTCGATTAAAACCTCACGATCACGGTCATGATCATGATGATCACGATCATGACTCCGAAGGTCTCATATCACAGGGAACCTTACAGGCATTATGCCCTATCCTATTATATCAAAAACTGGCCAACACCTCAATAGAAAGAGGCGGCTGTGTAAAAGAATCATATCTACAAAGTAGAAGTATGGAAAAGTTTTCGGAAAACGAGAATGCATACTCGAAAAACATGTTTGCCGTATGGTTATACTCGTCTTTGAGTATAACAGCAATCAGTGCGTGTGGTCTGTTAGGTGTAGCAGTCATACCAATTATGCATAAAACGTATTATAATCATTTACTACAATTTTTAGTAGCTTTAGCTGTAGGAACACTTTGTGGAGATGCCTTACTGCATCTTATGCCACATGCGATGAGCCCTTCAGAGCACGATCATGATGAAAATGCTTTAGAAGTTCGTGTATCCCATGATGATGGAATGTGGAAGGGATTAGCAGCTATGTTAGGTGTAGTATTCTTTTATTTTACGGAGAAAGGACTGACTGTAGTAGTAGAATGGCGTAAACGTCGCCAAAAATTGGAAGATGACAAATTACCCTCAAGAGTAAGAGTTCTCAAAGACGAAACAGTTGGAGGATGCTCGGACGGGTCCAAAGCACCAATAACGAACACTACATCTAATTCTCTACTGAAAATATTCAAAAGAGACGATAAGGGCGATCCCACAACAAAAACATGTAAACATAAATATTCAGAATATCCATATTGCTATGACGAGATAGACACAGATACACATGATGATCATCACTTAAGAGATGGTCTACCACCAAGCCCTAAACCAGCTAAAAATCATAATAACTCAGTTAGTGTAGTCTCGTCAAATGCTCTTAATCGTGACGGTAAAGAAAATGAGCCGACAGCTAAAGACTGGCTTTTAAAAGCAGAATCTACACCCGCGGTTGTAGAAATGAATAATATTAAGCACAAGGATGAAAATGCGAAAGATTTGAAAGATGGTGATAGCTACACTGTTATACTTAGGTAAGTGTTTTATCTAAGAAAAATGATTTATTTACATTATTATACGAACATACATTTCTGACAGAACCAAATTGTGCACTACTTATGAGATTTATTATCTAATCAGCTATTGATTTGGCAACTTGAAATGTATATACAATTGTTCGAGACATTGCGTGTTGAGGAACTCATCGCGCACCTCTCTCTCTCAAAGCGGATAAATTAAGATAATTTAAATATAATCATTCTGTTCCCAAGACTGGACTATTTTTGCCCTTTTATTTTACATATTGTCTTCTCCAGAGAACATTCTAGAGCTCACCAGCACTCGTATGATCAAGTCCATGTAATAGTAAAATTGTTTAATGTTATTGCATATTTTATTTTACATTTGTTTAGATTTAGTTTAGTTTTCTTTTATTTCATCTATTATCTGTTTATTTCCAGAGAACATTCTAGAGCACACCACGGGCACTCGCACGCGCACGGCCACGTGCACGCGCCGCCCTCCTCCATGTCGTCCGTCGCGTGGATGGTCATCATGGGCGATGGACTCCACAATTTTACTGATGGAATGGCAATTGGTTAGTATATTTAGGAATTTTGTGATTGAAAAACAAAAAAAAATCAACTCATTCACTCAAAACGCATTGTCTCATATACTCGGCGGAAAGTAGGCAACGGAGTATTATTAGGTTTTATCTGCCTAACCTATAATATACTTGATACAGTTTGAAGTCCAACAATGGTAGGGAAGGAAGAGGGTATCAAAGAAAGTCCTGAGTCAATAAAGAATTCTGCCCATTTTGAAGATATTTTATAATATTTGTATTTTTACCATGACAAAAAAATTGCGTCACGCTATAGCCCACATATAGCAGATTACACAGTAAAAAGGCCCTTGTGTTAAGACGGGGAGTCTTCTCCACTTTTCGCCTCAATTTTCGAGACATTGCGTCTTAGTTGAGAGGCGGAACTCAATGCTACACTTTGTCTCGTTGCCAGACCATGAAAATAATTACTTTCCCCCCTAGTTTCACCCACAACCTTCGAGTTTCTAGTTTGACGTTGTTCTTCCAAATCTAATTATTGAAAAAAAAACTGAAGTAATAAAAACAATCCCAAGAACTAATACTACAGATTATTGTATTTACATTGTATTTTTATTTTTCAGGAGCGGCTTTCGCTTCCAACATTGCTGGTGGTTTCTCCACTGCCATCGCTGTTCTGTGTCACGAATTACCACATGAATTGGGTAACATTTTAAATATTTTTACAGAATAATATTAATTATGGTATTTTTTTTAAATATCTCAGTTAAATGATTATGTTCTGTTATTGTTAGTATAGATCCATTTAATCCTATTTTCGAGAAATTATTTTAAACCTTTCTACTAACGTAGAAGTCCCTAGTGATTGTTAGAACCTATAATTTATAGACAAATTATAATATATAGACATATATTAAATTTAGAGAAATACGAATTATTTTATAATGAGCTTTTATTTTTATAATAACAATTTCTTTCTTAGTAATGAAGATACTTAGTTACACAGAAGTGAATTATAAAAATACATTTCGCCGCTTTGGTGTGTAGAGTATAAGCACAGCACTAGCCGAACGCTATAATTAAACTTATACATATTGCATATAATTAAATTGAGGTCAGTCGTGGTGCAGGGGCACGAAGTTGGACAGAAAAGGTGACAGGTTGTGGGTTCGATTCCCGCTCGAGGGAATGAAATATTCAATATTGTGCTCTGGTGTCAAGGCAACGCGCAGTGTTGAGTTAAGTTGATAGCCACTCAACACGAGAGGAACGGAGTGTCTTAAAATACTTAACTTTCAATTTTAGGAGATTTCGCGGTGCTACTAAAAGCGGGTATGTCAGTGAAACGGGCGGTGTGCTACAACGTGCTGTCCTCGGCGCTCTGCCTCGCCGGCATGGTGTGCGGCGTGCTGGCCGGCCACCTGCCCAACGCCACCAGGTGGCTGTTCGCGGCCGCCGCGGGCATGTTCCTGTATATAGCTCTGGTTGATATGGTGAGTTTGATGACTTACATTTGAGTATATACTTTATTCTCAACTATTTTTGTCGTATATGTATTGTGTATTAAATTATAATTTGTGTTATGAAACTTAAGAAATACGTTTTTTTTATTCTCTCTCCAGTTAAAATTGACATCTCTTATATACAACTATCATGTTTACGGTAAAATTCTCTACTCCATCAAATATTGATTGGCTACTCAGTTTAGTTACTTACTATTTAATATCTTGGAAATGTCTCATTCCTCCTGTTGCAGAACAAAACACAAAACCGTTTTTTTTTTGTTTTTTTTTTTTTATTTAAACACAATCACTTACCCCCAAATATAGATCGAACCCACCACAACCATTGCACGTTCAATAACCACATTATTAATTATTCATAAATTTTCCAGATGCCAGAACTAAGCACCTCACACAGTAAAGAAGGCACCCTATGCCAATGTCTCCTACAACTGATGGGATTAGCTACGGGCATCGGCATAATGCTGGTCATAGCTCTGTACGAACACGACTTAAAAAACTTATTCGGTTAAAAAAAAGTGAATAGTGTTAAGTGACAAGTGCTAAAGTGTTCAACAATCATAAAAAAGTGCTTACCGAGAAACATTTAATATAAAATAATTATAAAAAAAACAACAAAATACCAACAAAATATACCAACAATCATATTACTATTATATTAGAGTAATATTAATAGTACTTATCTAAAGTTACTATGCGAGTGTGTAAGACGTGGGTTATTTAAAAATGTATTAAAACATTATTATTATTATATATAAAAGAAATGTAAAATGGTACTTAAACAATAAACGTATAAAAGTGTTTAACAAAGTGTTGTTGAATAAGAAATGGCTGGACAACAATTACACATAAAAAATAAGTAATAAAAATTTAATTACATATAATAGAAGGAATACACTTACAAAAATGGCAAAAACCAAAAGCATATAAAAGTCATAAAAATATTTCAAAGATCATATAAAAGTGTTGAGGCCAGTCGTGGCGCAGCGGCACGAGGTGTGACTGTAAAACCGACTGGTTGTGGGTTCGATCCCCACTCGAGGATACTTAAATTTATATTTTAATTTCTTCGCTCTGGTGTCGAGGCAAAGCGCGGCGTTGAGTTCTGCCACTCAACACGCGATGCCTCCAGAATTCGGCAGAAAGTGGGGAACGGAGTCTTAACACTAGGTTCCCTCTGCCTACCCTGCTGTGTGCGGGATGCTGCGTGAAGCTGACAAATGATAAAGGAAAAAGCAACGATTATTTAAAGTAAAATACACAGTTATTGACACAAACTAACAAGCTATAAAACAACAGGCATTTAAAAATATATTCCAACAATCATAAAAAGTGACGTTTTATGAGAAAAACAAAAAAGTATAAATCGAAAATGAAAAGTGTTAATAGACAAACGAAAGTGTAAACATAATTGGTCATATTGATCGTTTCATAATGTGATGTACTTAGGTAAAAGCTCAAATTTATTTTTTTCATATTAATAATTATTATAATAACATACATTGCTTATGATATTTTGTACTGCTATTATTAATAGTGTTCATTATCTAATAATAACGTGTCAAAGTAACTGTCAAAATTGTAGGTTAGTTTATATTATTATTAATAATGTTGCTAGATGTATGAAATGAGATTAATTTTTGTGACAACTTCTGTTTTTTTTTTAAATGTACACACAGGGGTTTGGAATGCTTTAGTGTTATTTTTTTTGGTCATGTAATTTATGTGAAAACTTATAATCAGTTTATGGCTACGACATACCTGTTAGTGTGAAATAACTGTTTTATTAATAATTTGGTATAATTTTAAAATAACAAAAAATAACATTCTTTACTAAATAATCTACATGCATTATCTTTGATTTTTATTCTTGCTTTTGATAATTATTTTTGTTATTCCACTTTCAGTACAAAATATCAAAGTACATCAAACATTATTTGTATCGAATACTTAAAAAATTCCATCGAAATTAATCCAGTTCAAAGAAACGGCTTGCTTGTTATTAATTGTTAATTTTAATTTAAACATGTTATACTTAAAAAAAAAACTTAATTTTTGATTAGTTTTAATATAAATGCTTAATGATTATTTTGATTATATCAAATAAAAGTGCTTAAAACATATTATTACTTCCCATATAATAGAGTATGCAGAGGGAACCTACTGTTAAGACATTTCGTTCTCCACTTTCGGCCTTAACTTGAGACATTGTGGAACTGAATGTCGCGTTTTATTGAACAAGAGCAAAAAATTATAATTGCTCTTTTCCCTGAGCAACAATCGAACCCACAACCATCGCCTCTACAGTCACATCCTGTTATATTGGTTTTCCAAATTTGTATAATATGTTTATAATACTTAAATGTGTAAATAACATTTTCACTGCTATACTTTAATATTAAACATAATATTATTTTAAATTTTGATGTTTAATTCAACAAATTTGTTTACCTTTGACCATTTCATCTATATTCTATATAATTATAATAAATTTCAATAACATATTTGGTTTTTACTAAAGACTATGATTATTGAGTTGGCAATTTTTTAAATTCTTGTTTGCTTTTAGATTAACTTTGTAAAAATTTTGGGTATGTCCTTTTTTCATTATAAGAATATATTTCATTATATATATCATTGTCTGTCCGTCAGTTGAATATATGAGAAAATCTTTTTTATATTTAAAATATTTAAAAAATAAGATTTTCTGATAATTAACTTTAAAGTTTTCTTTTTAATAAGAAATTTGTTTGGTTTATAACATTTTATTTTAAATTTTAATAAATGATTGAATCAAAATGTAATAAAAAACCTTTATTTGCTATATTTTGAAATTTATTAACTCAAGCATAATCGCTTACAAAAAATACTACTTTACTTTTAATATTATATATGTGCTTTTATGATATATTTTTACTAATATAATTTTCCAAAAGACAAAAAAAAAGCACTAGAAACTGCTGTTCTCTATTTTGCGATAATTTTACGATAGAACTTCAATCTTGTGGGTTCGATTGCCGCAAATTTGATCCATCGTGGCAAGTTAGAAATTTTGTAAAATAAAATTATACATTTTTATACATCTATCATTTTAAAAAAAAAGAGAAATAAATGTATTAAAGTATATTCGTACTCGCACTCATATTCCATTTAAAATGTAAAGTAATCTGTAACCAAGTCCAAATCCAGATATCGATTTTTTTTTGCGTGAATCTTCAATATAATTATTATAAAAATATCCTTATCATTTCAAAATATTAATATATATTTTTAATCCCAGTAATTTTTTAATTATTAAATAACCTATAATAATACCTTGCCTTTTAATTATAATTAAAAAATCAGTATTATGATTTTATTTAATTAAATAATATGTATGTTCTTTACCTTTTTTTAACACTTTTTAAATAAAAAGAAATACACTTAAATAACAATAGGTGCTAAAATTATGTTTCTATTTAATGTATGAACCAATATTTGTAAATTGTTCCTATAATTAATTACTAATATTATAATTTTAATTTAATTGTATTCAAAAGCTTAATTATGATTAAATTTTAATTGAACTTTAATGGAGGCTTAATGAGAATTTTTGTT
>JAATLQ010021835.1:0-26314 GCA_013421005.1 Heliconius erato x Heliconius himera
TAAGGATTGATACCATTATGGACAAACATCCCTCACAATAAAAAATATATTCAAATTACTATTTTTACACAGAAATATGCTCACTGTATGTTATCCTTAGAAGATACAAATATGCTGTCGCTGACTTTTTTGTAGATCTTATTAAGAGGAATAATACTCTATTATATTATTTTCATGTAGGACTTACCATTAAAGCAGCGCATGCGTGAAAGTGTCTCAACGGGTAGGACTTTATGCACATTTATCATATTTATGTCTAATTACAATAAAATATACATATAATAAACTATATATAAACCTTCCCTGTGAAATACTCTACCTAATGGTGAAAACCGCATCAAGATCCGTTGGGTGATTTAGAAGAAGATCGCTTAGAAAGGCCAGACAGAGACGAAATGCGTTCTTATTTTATAAGATATAGAGATATGTAAACTATATCACACCTATAATGTTGTATGTCTATTTTTGGGTCTCATAAATATTGTTATTATTAACAAACTTTTTATGCACTACACGGTTCCTTTATTATTATTTTATTGTAAATGTTTACGCCCAAGGTTACCTGTAAGAGATCACTAATAGTGATAAGGTCGCCTTTGCATGCTAGTTATACTTCTACAATTATTGATTCTATTTTGTTTCTATGTACTTATAGTTTGTGTGTGCAATAAAGAATTTTATCTATCTATCTAAAATATTATATATTTTCTAAGATACAAACCCTAATCTGCTTACAAAAATAAGGATATAAAAATATATTTACGGCACAAGCCGAACCAAGCTCATATAATAACTGATTTTAATTCTGTAGAGTATCTAATATTACTAACTATATTTTTTTTATAGTAATATCCTGAAAGATAGGAAAGATAAGATCTCAAGATAAGCTCAAGGTTTCTATTTTAATAACAATAACCTTAAACGAGGCATCAGATATACAAACTTATGTTGGAGAAACATAAGCTCTGCCTGCTTATACCAAGATCATTTTTCCTGTAAAAAGATGTTAGCTTTTCAACCTAGTACACTTAATTAATATGATCTTATAAAAGTTCAGTATTTTGAATAATATAAAATACAAAATAATAAAGTGAAATGAAGAAAATCTGAATTGTTTAAATTTTGTTTGTAGATCTGGATATTTCATCTTAACTGACTCTTTAATTTAAATATTTATGTTATTTCCACTTTTGGACGGATATTTATTTGTATCATACTAATAAAACGTGAATGTGAATATCAAAAAGAAAATTGCAAATAACAGGTAAATGAATACCAATATTTTGTTAATTTTGGTTTCATTTTATAACAACTTTTTAGCCCAATGAAATGCGTTATCTTCTTACTGCACCACAATGGCCTCAAATTAAATTTGAATATAAAACGTGGCTAGGCCAAACATGATAAACTGAATAAACATAGGCTACTCCGTTCTCTGTTTTCTACCGAGAACCGGGGACATGGCGCGTTAAGTGGTGCAATTTAACGCCGTACTTCATCTTATTACATTAAGGAAATGAAAATAATCTTAATATAAAAGCCGGTTTCCACCACGAGTGGAGCGGACCCTTTAAGGATTACGTTGAATTCGCAAGAGTAAACCGAACTATATTTAAAAATATTGTGAGTGTAATAGATAAGGAATAAAAAAAGATTTATTGACAAGTGTCTGCCTAAAAATACAATAGTTGCGGGTTCTATCTGCAATTGAAGAAATAAATTATTTCTACTTTCTTGCAAGAACTCGAAAGATTGAGTTCTTCCATTCAACACTCTATATGTCAAATTTGATCGAAAGAGAAGAACGAAGTATCTTAGCACTAGATTTTTTTTAAATACTTTGCTATGGAATCCTTCATTTATTAAAAAAAAAATATTATAAATATTTAAATTTTATAAAGTATCAGTTGGCTCAATCTTCTTTTATTATTGATAGGTTAACAAATTATAAACCTATTAAGATTATGTATCAGTAAATTAATATAAGAAATACCAATATACCTTGAATTAGAACTCACGACCAACCAACGTCACCATTTTTCACGATGACAATGGATGTATTATCCATTATATTAAAAGTGTAAAATACAAAATCCTCTCCAACACATGAGTTCCTGCAATATAATCGAGGTGCCAGAATTTATAGCTCCAATATTTCGATGACCAAGTAAAATAAATTCCCTTTCAGACGTTGTTTTCTAATCTAATCCTGAAACGTCTTCAATTTGGTACAACCAATTTATAATAATAGAATCAACGTTTTTCTTTACATTGTTTTTCGTTTTCAACCTTTGCTATTATTATGTTATAAATATTAGGGACAAAAGAAAAAAAAATATATGAACTTCAAGTACATCTTCGTCTTACACAAGGCTAAAAATTTTGAGCATAGATCATCCATCTTCAATGTTATTGTTACATACATAAGTTTTAGGTAAAAATAATTTATTTATTTTATTACATTAGAGTTAAAACACTTCGTTCTCCAATTTCTTCTTGGATTTTGACATTTGCATTTAACGTGGCAGAACCCAACACAACGTTTTGTCTTACAAGAGCGATGAAAATAATTATTCCCTTGATTTGGACTTGAACCGACTTCTATTGAGTTTATTGTTAGATACTGTCGGATTTGGCCGTCGCACTGACCATTGCATTATGAAACAATACAAGTAAAAATGTAAATTAAATAAATGTACAATATGCCTTCGTAGCGCAGGAGTACAAGCGTGTGACTGTAAACGCGGTGGTGGTGGGCTCGAATCCCACTCCGAGGAATAATATTTTTCATTTTTTCATTTCTTCGCTCTGGTACTGAAGCAAAGCGCGGCGTGGAATTCCTTTATTCAACAAGCAATGCCTCCGGAATTTTGACAGAATGTGGAGAACAAATATCGTAGCTCTAACTTCCTCCTGCCTACCCTGCTGTCTGCAAGATACTGCGTGCAGCTAAATAAATAAAACAAACGTAAACATACAGATAAATAATAATATCAATAAGATAACAGTACATTTAAGTATAGAAGTTAACAAAACTGGAAATAGACTCTACAACTTAAGCTTTAAGCAACGAATCAATCCGTAATAGAGTGCCTCGATCCATCAATGCCGTCACAAATGAGAGCGCTTTTTGAACATATCCTTAATAGGTTTCATTATTGTAACAAATATAATTTAATTTCAATTTTATATTAGGAGCGTGGTGTAAAAACACGTTGTCCTGCTTGTTGACAGGACGGTTGTGGACTCGATTTCCAGTTGAGAGAATAAATTAATTTTTTCGATCTTGTAAAAAGATAAAGTGGCTCGTTGTATTCCGCCATTCAATGTGCAATGTCCCATAAATTGGTTGGGACAATGAGGAACAGAATGGCAATAGAGAGAGAATATAATGATTTTCTCTTTCAAGCTTGCTCTCTTTAAGACATTTTTATATTACTACTTACAGGTAGAGCTATCTACCTGTAAGTAGCTAATCACATTAGCAACATTTTATGTCATAAAATTATAAAGCTTTATTTTGCGTAGTTCTTATAACGTTTATAATCATTAAACTAGAGTTCGTCCGGCGTTACATGCGTCCGGTAAGAATACAATAACAATTGGCGATGTGATATACGCTCAACTGGCACGTTCGAAACGCCATAATCAAACGACTATACCGTGGATATAATAACCCTGGGATATTTTTTTGAAAACTTAAGGAGTTTGGGCTCCTTTGCTCCATTTTGACATATTCTTCTAATTTCTCATATTGACAAGCAATGTACATGGAACTAGTATAAAAATTTGATACAAACTATCTTTGGTCACTGCACTAAGAATATAAGCAATTAATTTATAGTTAGTATGAGATTTATAGAATACTGTTGTTAATTTATAATATAACGATATAGTACTACCTATAACAACAATTTTGGCTTCAAATTTATGACCGCAAAGGGAATATAGCTTTATAGAGCAAGCGTATAGTTATATTATATAGTCTTCACCTAAGTTTAAATTATTAGTTATTACGCTGAAATTTCTGTAATATTGACTACAGTTCAAATGCAGTTAAATGTGGCGTGTATTTATTGGTTTAATAAAGAACTAGACGATTAAGAATAGGAAGAATTATTCACTCAAATGATTGCGTTGAATTGTGCCACTTAACAATTAGTATTGTAAAATCAAATAGAAAGTGAATAAATGAGTGTCTTAATACTAGTTTCACTCTGCATAACTTGCCAAATTCAGTATAAAGCATGCAAAGAAAATCAATTATTAAGTATTTCATATTTATATAGTACTATAATTAAGTTAATTTATTTATTTAGTTTAAAAAAGTATCGTCATTTGGACATAGATTTTGGTTTAAATTTGAGTTCAAATAATACAATTTCAATTCTAGTACGCAGCGTTAAGTTCCACCAGACAAAAAATTGCTGAGCTCATTTAAAAATAGTCAGCAGTCATACACAAGTTCAGCAATGTTTATATTCTAGCAAAAAATCTATAAAAAATTGTAAACGTAAGTATTACAGGCAACAAGTAACAATCCAGATGGTACACTGTACAGCTGTGGTAGCCTCGTTCATTAGATGCCTGCATCCAACAACTCTTTGTAACGAAACACAAATAGAATCAACTAAATCGTACTACGTGCTCGAAATACTAGACCATGAACTAAGATAAATAACATTATGTGTGATAACCTTATGTTCACCAGAAGTATGACAATAGGAAAATATATTCTTTTTTTATTTACGCTGTATTTCGAATCTAGTACGATTGTGGGCTCAATTCTTAATGATCCTATAAGATCCTAGAAAAGCGGGAATCTAGTGCTATTACACTGACTTTCCCCCTTTTCGCCTAATTATCAAGTCATTGCGTATTGAATGGCCGAATTCATTATCGAGATCTGTCTACGATAAACGGAAATAACTTAAATGCTGTCATTCAAATTCACATTTTTACACTTAGTTGTACTAGGGATCGAACCTATAACCGTCGCTTACAGTCAGACGCTGCGTTACTGCGCCACGATTGTCTTCTACTTACCTTTAAATTACAATTTATACAGTGGTACAAGGCAAAGCGCGGATGCAGAATTAGGAACAAAAGTGTCTGTACTAACACTAGTTTCCCAGTTTCAATCTCCCTACCCTGCCTTGTGAGGGATATAGCGTGAAGCTACAAAAACATATTACAGTAAGTTAATATAAAACTACATTTATATGAAACAATTGTACCACGTTCGACGCAACCCGGACTTTTTTCGCGAAACATAAAACGTTGAACAATATGTGTCGTATTTCAGTGAGGACCACAATAGGACCGGCAGTGCTTCGGAAACGACGGCCGCTTGCTCGGTCTCCATACATAGTTACAGTACATACCGGTACTAGGTAGCTGGCCTGCATTTCAAACGTATTGTTCAATTGAAATTTCTCTTTTCGTACATTAACATTGTTGAGCGTGTAACTGTAAATTCGACAGGTTATGGGTTCAATTTCCATTAGAGGAAACGATATATTTCAAATTTTCATTTCTTCCCTCTGGTGTCGAGGCAAAGCGCGGCGTGCAGTTCCGCCACTCAATACGTAATGTCTCCAGGATTCGGCGGAAAATGGGGAACGAAGTGAAGATACTACATGTTAAATTTCAACATTAGAGATTTATTTGTTTCTGATTTTCTTTGTTAAGTCAGTCATCGTGGTTTTCATAATTTTTTAAAAAAGTATTTTTATTTTGCTTCGTTTCTCGTTTATAAATATATTATTTTACTTTTGAAAAAATGCTCCAGACACATTGCAACAAACCTTTAAAAAGACGGAATGTTGTAAATAACAATAGATTTGCAATTTTTAAGTACATTTTGGTACAAGAGCACAAGTGTGTGAGTGTAGCGCGAAGGCTATGAGTTTCATGCCTTCTCGGGGGAATACATATTTTCATTTATTTATTATTATTTCAAGATAAATTATGTTTTTATTATTTATTTTCATTTTCGCGTTTTGGTAACAGGACAACGCGCATTGAGATTTACCACTCAATACAGTAAGTGGGGAACGGAGTGTTTTAACACTAGGTACCTTAAAACTACAGTGATACATACAAAATACAACGTAAAGCTAAAAAATGTTAATGTACAAAATGTAACGTAAAGACATTCAGTAGTTAAAGAGCTAGTAGCACTTTGCCAAAACGAGGTAGTGATGTAATAGGATCTGCTTTTAAATTTATATATTTTGCTAATTTTATTTGCTGAGTGACAGATAAATGTGGCAAAGCTGTGTCGCCGGTGGTACTTCGACAGAATGAAGCAAAACTGCCACAGGTCGACCTAATTTTGTTCCTATTCACCCGTCTATTTCCATTACCACGCCATTCATCTACTCAAATAAATTTGTAAATTTTGTTGCATCTTACATAAACCAGAATAAACTCCTTTATTTATGTCCCTATAAATATACCTCCTGTCGCTATTTGTGAGACGAAAATGCAATCTTGTATTGTAATTAAATTCATGGCGGACAAAAATGCTAATTAGTTCAGTTATTTTGCTGGTGTTGTTTCATTGTGTACTTTCTTAGTATTTTGAAATAAGAGAATCAAATTTTTGTTTAATTTAAATCTACTCAACGGGGCTGGAATTAGAGAAATACCAGTTGTTAGTGCAGTGTTACTCTTTGTTTTTTTTTCTGTTCAACAACGATAAATACTTCTAGGATAATGTTTAAGCACAATAACAAAAAATCAATGTCAATGAAACATAGATCAAAAAATTAAATAAATACAGAATGTGCCAACATTACATAAATGTATACTTTAAATATGAATATATTACATATATTATTCACAATTATTTAAAACAACGTATAACAAACAATAAATATTATCACCATTGAAATGAATAGTTCGAATACGTCATTTAATCTGCATTCGTGAAATATGAAATATCATTTTTTTTATTAATCATCAATAATGAGGCCGTCGTGGCGCACTCCTGCGTGCGACAATTGTTGCAACTGTAAACGCAACAGTTGTGGGTTCGAAGAAGTTCGAGAAGAACCGGCGCAAGAAAAAAACCGGGACTTTTTTAAAAATCAATTATACAAAAACACATTTAAACAATTTAAACATTTGTGACAATGCTACTTTTAAACAGATATTATTCCCAAGGCGTGTTATCATTTAATAGTTTTAATATTATAATATATATTTTCTTTCTTATAACTTATATATAAAACCTAATTTTAATACTCATTTCGCAATTCAACTTTATCACCCACTTGTATTTTTATTTATATCTCTTTACCCCGAGCATTATATTTTAAATGGAACACCGAAAACGGAAATTTATCCTTTTTCGGAACATCACTGTAAAGAGGCAGGAATTCGAGACTAATGGATTCGTGTTATGTTCACGTGTAATATTTACGATTTGTTTGGTTGGATTTTTTATAAAGTAATGTCCGCAGTAGCTACAGGTGTATTTATGTAAATTAAAACTCTTCAAATATGTTTTTTTTTAGCTTCACGCTGTATGCCGCACACAGCAGTGTAGGCAGACGAAACCTAGTGTTAAGACACTCCTTCTTCCATTTTCTGCCGAATTATCAAGTCATTTCGTGATAGCTGAAGTAAAACTCAACGTTGTGCTTTGCTAAGCAAAGCAAATATGACCAGAGCGAGAAAATGAATATATTATATATTACATTCCCCGAGTGGGAATCAAACTAACAACCTGTCGCGTTTACAGTCATACTCTGTGCCCCTGCACCATGACTGACCTTATACTGGCATTATTCGTCAAAATTTAAAAAGAAGCGTCAAACGTACACTTTATGTTCAAAATTAACACTTAAAGTACGTTTCATAGTGGCTCAACGACCGTTACTAATTTATATTGCAATCAGTTGTTTTTCTCTTTTTTTAACCCAATCATAAATTCTACGTGTAAAAAGTTGCGGACAGGCAACTTTTATGAACCAGTGAATTTATTAGGACCACTGAAATGTATATAATAACCATAGCTCTAATACGTTTTACATCTGAGTAAAAAGGCTTGAGGCTGCATCCCGGTCATAGCAGGGACGACAGAGGGAAGAAGAAGCGACATTACGGTCCGTCGGTAGAGTAGTTACTCACTCTCTTACTGTCCCTCTTACACAATTAAGATATATAAGAGTGACTCAGAAAGCTTTTATCTATTTAAATATTTAAGGTTTTTTTTCCACATTAAGGAAATATTTGGAAACTTATATATATTGGAACATAGCACATCTATTGCAATAGATAAGTTAAAATAAACGTATCAGTATTTTAACGTAGCTCGATAAGAACGTATGACTTAGCAGCTCTGGAAAGTTTCCAAAAGGTTCAGGTTCAACTTAGCTAAATTTCGTTATTACATTAATGTAAATATTTTTATTTTCCCAGTTTACTTGAGCAAAGAGAGTTTGTTCACTCTGTATGCATTTTTCGAAAAGAAATGTAAAAAAGGAAGAGATACGTACATTTATATTATACAAAATTTATTTGAACTTGCTACGGAAAACAGCTCAACTCAGAAAAATGTATGAAATTAATTTAAAATATTTTATTTTTACCAAACCTTTTAAATGTATCTTTTTTCAACAAAATAATATTCAAAACAAGGAATACAGTATAATACAACCATTTACGAGGTATCTACCAGATCTCTATGGTCCCGACTCCTCTACCAGTTTGGGATATCGCGATTGTCTCGCGTCTGTAAGGTTGAATGTTATCTGAACGACTATCTTAAGCTGTTTGTTACTTGCAGTTGGTACTTTAAACAAGTGCGCTTACCTTGATTATATGTTCTGAAAATGGAGAACAAAATAAAAATGATTTATCCTAATATTATAAAGCTGAATATTTTGTTTGGTTGAATTCACTAATCTCCAAAATTACTGGTTCGGACTGATAATTCTTATTGTGTCGGATAGTCCATTTATCGATAAATTACATAACGTTAATCGTTTTCCAAATCGTCCAACTCTTAATTTTTTTTCAATAAAAATGCGAGTGAAGCCGCAAGTTCTTACTTGTAGCTTCGCTAGTGTTTTACAAAAAGCTTAACTGCGCATAACAAAAAGCGTCATTTCAGGTTTGTTTAAGGTCTAATTTATATAATATCTTAACATTTCTCAATCGTATTATGTAGATCAGGTGGCAATACAATAATATTAATAATAATTTTGAGAAAAGTAAAAAGAAACAGTTATAACCTTCTGATTATAAAAAGACATACACTCTTAAAAAATATTTTATATAATTCACAGCTCTTTTTAGCTCTACACTATGTCCCGCACATAGCGCGGTAGGCAGAGGGAAACTGAAAAATTAGTATTAAGACACTCCGTTCCCATTAGACACTTCCGCTGCGACATTTTGCGCTGGCGACATTGCGTATTAAGTAGTGGAACCTAACGCCGCGCTTTACTTCGCCTTCAGAGTGAAGAAATGAAAATATTAAATATTTAATTTTCTCGGATGGGAATTGAACCCACAATCTATCTATCACCGGACCGTGGCTATTTAGAAGTATTCTTTCACACAAAGGGACTATTCGCCACTGTTATAGGTTGTTTGGAAACGTATCATCTTCTAACACGGTTGTAAATATTGACAAATTATGCACATATCTAAAATCTTTTTTATGACTCATTTATTAAAATAGGTGAACGAATATCAGGTTATCACTTAAAGAGTCATGTAAAAAGCAAGTATGACCCCCGGAAATTAAATAATTGCCAATCAAGGAACTGAAATAATTGATAAGTATTTTCATTTTCTCACTCTGGTAAAGCCAAAGTTCGGCGGCTGCGGAGGCTCGGTGTTGACTTTCGTCACTCAACGCAATGCCTCTAGAATTATCGGAAAATGGGGAACAAAATGCCTTAAAGAAAACGGAGTGTTTTAACACTGGTTTCCAGTCAGATTCCGTCTGCCTACTCTGCTATGTGCGGGATATAGCGTAAAGCTAAAAAAAGTTTAAAATATTGCTTATTTGCTTACTCTTTTGAATTGTGTAAACCAAATAACCAAATGATTGTTAGTTACTAAAAGTTTTTATTTGAAACAAAGCTGGCAAATTTACAGACATACACCGTTTTCTAGTTTCAGTCGATAGTATATGCGTGCTATGTATGTTTCGGAAGTTTTTGTAGAAAAGATATAAATTGAGTTTCGAAGTGCAGTGGAACGTTGCTAGCTGTTTATTTACTTCTACAATAGGTACTACAATATATGTACCTCAATATATAGTAAATAGTTGTATTTTAATTTAAGTCTTATTACATTGTCTGTTAATGCGATGGTGGTGACTTCGATCATCACTAGGGGGATTGAATTATTTTCATTATCTCACTCTAGTTGTAATAAAAGCCGTGGCGTTAATTTCTGCCTGTCCATACACAATGTATCGGAAATTGAGACATGGAATACCTCAATACTAGGTTCCCTCTGCCTACCCTGCTGAACGTGGGATATAGCGTGAAGGTAAGAAACGGAATACAACAATATTTAAGTATATGAAACAAAACTTACAAAAGATTTATGAATTAATGTTATATCAGTCACAATTCGATCAAATACTACCTACAACATTATGATTTCGATATTATGCAGTAATCGGAAAGCCATTAAATACCCGTGAATCATCCAAATGAACGACGACAGTGAGCTTCACTCAATAATCTACTCGTTTGCAATAAACTGTAAGAATCTGATTGCCATCAGGTAGGAACTTTGATTTATTTTTGTAGAATCACTACAGCGTGAAGCTAAAAAAATCAAATCAATCAATCCTACACATATTAGAATAGGCAGTAGGACCTCGGGAACCTAGTGTAAAGACACTAAGTTCCCTTTAAGACACTCCGTTCCCAAATTTCCGCCGAAATTTGGAGGCATGGCATGCGTTTTGAGTGGCGGGACTCAACGCCGCGCTTTGCCTCATTACCAGAGTGATTAAATTTAAATATTAAATATTTAATTTCCTCGAGTGGGCATCGAGCCTACTACTTGTCTCGTTTACAGTCACAGATTTGTGCCACAGGGGCCACAACATGCCCCTATCTGATTAAATAAAAATCATAAATCATTTCTTTTTAAAAACAGCTGAAAATAATCACAGCCAGAACATAAAACACCGCCATATCGCTTCATCAAGTTTACTCAATTAAGTTCCTTCATTTATGACATCCGCTCGAAATGAGCGCGAATTAAAATTAAAACCCACCAAAGGACGGCCATTTTTGAAAACAGTTAGAATTTAAATCTTAATACTTTATATCTTATTAAGATAGCGAAATATTGTTTTAAGCACTTGTCAAGATATCCGCTTGGCTTGTGATATATGCTTTTTCCCGCACAGTTAGGTAAGTAAGGGAAACTTAGTATTGACACACTCTTTTTCGATAAGTTTTTGGGGGCATTGTGTATTTAGTGACGATACTCTACGCTACGGTTTATTTACAAGGGCGGGAAAATTAAAATATTTTAAATATAATAATTCTACCAAATGTAAATGAAACCCACAACCATCGCTCTTACAGTTAGACCCCACAAGAGCCTCATTTCATTATAGGATCGATTCGATAGTCTTGATACACATAATAAATATATTATTCCACAATAAAAATAATAAAAAATTCTATAAAAAATTGAGAAGTAGAGAACAAAACATAGTATATTTAAACAAATTATTGTTCTTATGTAAAGTATTTTAACAATGACAGTCTTCCCTTGATGTGGTTTCTTGGAGGCCGTTTTAGGATACAAAGACCTTTTCTATAATCACTGCTTCATAAAGAAGCTGGATTGGCAGGTTACCTTGTTTCCCCAAAGATACTCGCCGTCGAGCATCATTTGTTTTCTTGTCTTAATAATACATTTTATATGAGAAAAATAAGTTATTCTTTTCATTTTTTTTTTAGTTTCATCCTGTAGAATAGAGTATAGCATTACTTGTTGAGTTGCGAAACTCGACGCCATGCTTTACCGTGTCACTAGTTTCTAGAAATAAAAATAACAAAATTCTCTAATTGGAATATGAACACACATCACGCTATATATATATCATCTGAGTTCTTCCACACTAGAAGGAATGTCCCAAAAATTAGGTGGAATTTATGAATAACACATTCACTTGGTTTTCCCGGCCTACACTTCATTGCATTACCTGCTGAGTGGCGGAACTCTACACCACGTTTTGCCTGGACACCAGAGCGAAATATACATTTAAATAAATATTTCATTTCCTCGAATGGAGATCGACACACAACCAGCCACACCGATTTCACAATCACACTTTGTTCCCACATTTCTATTATAAAAAAAGTGAGAACCTGCAAAAATACTAATAATAAAACTGGTTGTGGGTTCGATCCCCACTCGAGGAGAGGAAATATTTCTTTTTTTGCCTCCTGCCCCTCAACACGCAATGCCTCCAGAATTTGGCAGAAAGTGGGGAACGGAGTGTCTTAACACTAGGTTCCCTCTGCCTACCCTGCTGTGTGCGGGATACATGCGTGAAGCTAATTTAATTTTTAATTTTAATTTTAAAAAAAGCTTTATTCGTACGTCCACTGCTACGTCTCAAGCTAAACTGACTTACAAAATACAAAATACTTCATAAGAAATCTTAAACAAATATATAAGTGGGTAGATAAATAATAATATGACAAACTGAATCTACAAGTATTGACAAGTATACAAAAACAATGTCTAATCCATTATATGGAATTTATATAAACTCTAACATATAGTCCTGAACTATATAAGTTTCCTAACTTTTACATACGTACATGGTACATAATATATAGGTATCGAGTCATTGATGTCTATAAAGATAATTTCAAATAAATTTAAAAGCAAACTAAAAACTACTGTAACAAACGAAATTCCGTCTTGGGCAAAGAGACTTTCGTTTACTATAAAATAATAAGGAAATAACAAAAACTATCCTAGAATAATCAAACAAAACCCCAACCAAAATACATTATCAAACTTCAAAATAATAAATCAGGCCTCAGTAATATAATACACTATAACAGTTCTATTGTAGACACATAAGGTTCTGTAAGATTTTTCTATGGACGACAAAGACCTTTTTAAAGTCCGTGCCTTTAGAAAATACGTAATGTGCGGTTACCACATTTCTCTAAGGGTATACCGAAGAAGAAATTTATGACTTTTCTAAGGAAACTTCCTTCTTGCCGATTTGGGCCCGTCTATGTCCATTTTATAGTAAATATTTTTCTTTTGTAATATAAGCTTATTAAGATTATTTACGCGTAACACTTGGCAGCTATAGTACTTGGCATTCGATACAAATTCTGATCACGGAACATACAATGTACATGCTTATTATACGTATATTATTAATGTGAATAACATTGAATTTGTAAGTTTGTTTGTTACGCTGCCACGCCAAAACTACGCAACCAAACTACCACCGAACGAACATAAACTTTGTGTATATATTATTAGAGCTATTAGAAAGGATATAAGACTTTGTTTTTGTCAAAAAATATATTTATAAAAATATGATACTTTGGCTATAATATAAAGATAAGCTTAAGCGAGCGAAGCCGTACGTAAGCACGACGCAATAAGTTCTTTTAAATTTGTAGAAAAAAATCTGTTTAAAAATTCCACTAATTTAAATTTTAAACAGATAAAACTCTCGAGTCTATCATAGTGCAAAGCCATAGCGTGTAACTGTAAGCAGGACGATTGTGGGGTTCGATTCCTACTCGAATAAAATATTTATTATTTTAATTTCCTCGCTCTGGTAACGAGATAAAGCTTGGTGTTGAGTGACGACTCAACACGCAATGCCTCCAGAATTTGGCAGAAAGTGGGGTACTTGTGTGTCTTAAATGGAATCGGAGTGTCTTCACTTTTGTTAAGAAAACAAGTTAAATTACCAAGAACGCAGATTTAGTAAATGTAGCCAACCATTTAAAAAAACATAAGTGATAAAAATGAACATAACAACGGATTTAACGATAGATATTTAAATTAAAACAATTAAAGTAGCGCCACTTACAGAGGATTGTTTATTTTTATGGTAGAGATATCCTGTAAGTCCACACTGTCATTTTGTTTAGGGAAAATATATCTCTACTTACTTCAAGCGTTACAATTTAGGTACAGAATAGTTGATTAATTACATTGGACACCGACTTTGTTGTCATGTTTCATCACTTACATTAAGGTTTCATTTTCACTTAGAATTCCTTGAACGGCTTTTGATTTATATCATTACATTATATCACCAGAACAATACAAAATTTTACTTATTTCTGTATATTTAATACAAATTTAATAAAACGACGATTGTGGCGCATTGCAATCGGTGAACTGAGAATCGAAAATCGTTCTCCAGTGGGGAAAATGAATTGTTTTCTTTTTATAACTATGGCAAAGGCCGGCGATGAGTTTCGCCACTCAACACGAAGTGCCTCGAAAATTGGGGAATGGAGCGTGTTAACACTAGGTTCGCTCTACCTTGCTAGGAAGGAAAAAGAGAAAAAAAGTTGCATTTTCTTAAATTTTAATAGAGCCCTGAAATAAACAAAAGAAATAAACAAAAGTCAATCCATTAAATACCTTTTACTAGCATCGTTAAATAGAGTAGAGTAATATTGAAACAATAAACGACGACAGATTTAAATGTAAACAAAGACATATTGTAAGAATAGAAGAAATAAGTGTAATGAACAAATATTTTATAACAATAAAATAAAAAAAAAAAAGGAAGTAAAAAGGGAATAAAAACTTATGACAGTCTTAAATAACTTAACATATGTAACTTAAAATAATAATAATAAAAAAAAAACAAAAAAAGATAAGACAAAAAAGTAAAATAAAAATAAAATCACAGAGAAAACTAAAGGAGTAAACAAAATTACTTTTTCATCACTCGCTTACATCTTTGGACTGTCACTTTATTACTGGAGCATTTTGGAACTGCAACTGTTTCCTGCACGACTGGTGGTGACTTCGATGGAGCGACGGGTATACTCTGAAGTTCAGACAGACGTTATATTAATACACGTAAAGATGGAGTATCTTTACAATAATTCCCTTTTCAAATAAATAATGTCTTATAAAAGTGTGAAATCTCCGCACTAATTTTGTAAGTAAATCTTTTTGCCTCAAAACATAAATGCAAACATTCTCGAAAAGAAACTCCACTAACTCAGATTTAAGAGGCAAACTTTTGTTTTAACGAAGTTTCAGAGGAGGAAATGCTTACCTCAATCAATTGGCTAATTAGACGTTATACCTTGTTGACCTGAAGACGAATCCTTATAGTCGTCGTAGCGCAAAAGCGCAAATGTAAACGCGGCAGTTGTGGCGGGTTCGATTCCTACTTGGGAGAATGAAACATATAACATAAAATATAAAATATTTATTTTCCTCGAGTGAAATTCACACCCACCACCTGTCGCATTACAGCCACACACTTGTGTCACTGCGCCACGACATATCCTCATTGGCAATTTGCTTATAATAATATCAAGTTGACAACTTCATATTGTTATATTAATAGGAGCAATACTTATTAATATAAAATAGACCTAGGAACCGATTCAAGGAAGAAGAGCTCGGAGCTGTCCCGGCACTTCTTCAAGTTCTTCGTAAAACAAGATTCCTCTTTAAAATCCCTTAATACACAATCACCATATTGGTACAGAGAAAAAGTACTCTATAGTTGAATACGACTCGCACTTAACCGATTTTTATTTTAAATTCCACTACCAATACATACAATTGTGGAATTTTCAATAAAATATACTTATAACACTTTATGCGAACAGAATAACGAAACAAATAGAAAAACAAGACTGTAATTGCATATTATACCATACGCTGGAAAGTAACGACTTCAGCGTGAGTACTTGTTATCTGCTACTATTTATTAGTAACTTCCTCTTGCGCCTTAAAGCTTATACTACCACAAGACATACTATAAACCTAACAACTTTGAATCTACTCACGTAGGTAAAACTTAAATTTTGATAAAACTTATTTATGTAAGTTGAGGCCAGTCGTGGCGCAGCGGCACGAGGTGTGACTGTAAAACCGACTGGTTGTGGGTTCGATCCCCACACGAGGAGATGAAATATTTACTTAAATTTATATTTCCATTTCTTCGCTCTGGTGTCGAGGTTAAGCGCGGCGTTGAGGTCTGCCACTCAACACGCAATGCCTCCAGAATTCGGCAGAAAGTGGGAAACGGAGTGCCTTAACACAAAGTTCCCTCTGCCTACCCTGCTGTGTGCGGGATACAGCATGAAGCTGATTTAATTTGATTTTTAACTTATTTATGTAAAACTGTCAAAAAATATTTCTTGAAAAAATAGCAAAAAAATCAGAGAGAAAGCAGATAAAACCTAGTGTTAAGATTGTGCTAAGGATTTTAATTAATTTGCTGTAGAATGCTGTAGAATGGTGGAACTCGCGCCGCAGCTTGTCAACAAAAGCGGAGTAATGAAAATAATTTGAATACAATTATTCCACCGAGTGAGAACGAATCCACTACTATCGCGTTCACAGTCAGATGATTATATATATTTTTTATTACTTTAAAAAACACTACACTACGGTGTTGTCTAGGTAGAGTCCACTAAGCTATGATTTAATTTTAATACCAATTAGAATAATAAAGAGCAAATAATAATAACATCGAAGCCGTTGAGGCGCAAAGGTGTGATTGTAAAGCCTACGGTTGTAGGTTCGATTCCCACTCGGAGAAATGAAGTATATATATATATATATATATATATATATATATATATATATATATATATATATATATATATATATATTTCTGGTACCGAAATAAAGCGCGGCGTTCAGCTATTCCGCCATTCAGTACACAATGCTTCAAGAATAGAGAAAATATTTTGAGCTTTATCTTAGTGAAATGGTCATTACAACTGCTAACATCGTATTTAATGCAAAGTGGGCAATAACGTCTCACTGCAAACACCTGTTTGTTTCCATATGAAGACAGACGGTGTGGTCCGCAATGCACTTTATATTTGTAGAAGCATACTCTTTGTCTATTGCATTAATTTATATGTGTCAACAAGGTAACTTATATATGTTACCATGGTACACTTTTTGTTAGCTTCTCGCTATATCTCGCATACAGCAGGGTAGGCAGAGGGAACCTAATTTTAAAACACTCCATTTCCCGTTTTCCGCGTTTTGATAAACGTGCGAACACAATTAGTCGATTATTGATCACATTTTTTAAATTTCGAACTACAATAAGAGATAAGCAGGTTCAAACAAACATTTTTCAGCTATATAACAATAGTAAGTATCCTAGACACACAATGAAGCTTCCATCGTATTTCTCATCCCCAAATAAATATCATTATCAATTAAATTAATATCGTTTTGCTACTAAAGGGAAACAGTGACCTCTTGAAGATAAATATTCTCTATAACAAGGTAAATATACTGCGAGAAATATACAGATAGACTAACACAGATATTATAAATAATATCTACATAATATATATTTCGTTGAATTATATTAATTTAGTTAAGATTAATGTAATGCTTAGAATTATGTTACTGTATGCAATCAAAATAAATGAATTATGTAAAGAAATTTCAAGAGAAATATATTTTTTATGAAAACGTATAAAAGTGTAAATGTAGAGGGATTTGAATACGCGCCTCTTGGAAACCGTCCAAGCTCTTTGACCACTAAGCAATACGTACACAAATGAGAAATTTTGTTTGTCAAGTTTTTATATGTTTCCTTAAGAATTATGCGTATGTTATTATGAAACAATAACATATTTAATGTTATTTGTTACTATGCTGCAGCACTATGGTTTTACCAAATCGTGAAAAGGTAAATATTTCATTTCCTCGGACGGCAGTCGTGTTTATAAGTCGCACGCTTGTTCGCCACCACAACGGCCTCTAATAATAAAAATAATAATTTTTAATTGTAATTACCTTACAATTACTTAATTGCTTATTCTCTTACAATTTTATACGAGCATGCTTTACGTTTAATGTCAAACCACATTACATTGAAGACAAATAATGAAAATAAAAAAGGGAAATTTCAATGCAGCTCGAGCTATTTCCAATCTACCATAAACTTCATTTAAGACCGCCAATATGGTTTCTGAGAATTTTTTCCCGCTCAATGCAATTTACAGAAGTTCTCATTAATAAGCATTTTAGTAAAAAATACAATTTTGGTCTTTTTTTATTTAGATGAGTTTTTTTTAGTTAGGAGTAACAATTTTAATGTTCCTCGAGCTGGTAACGAGCCAAAGCGCGGCGTTGAGTCCTAGTACTCAAAACGGTAGGCCTCCAGAATTCGGAAATATGGAAAGTGAGAACAGAAGTGTCTTAATAGGGACGTATGTCCTAAAACTATGTTCCTAGGTCCTCTCTGCCGAGACGTTAAAAAAGCTTTGAAATCCGAAATGCATTCTGAAGTTTTTTTTTATTTTTAGACGCTTTATTGAAAGTTATTGTCCATATTTATACATTATGATATCCTTCCCACACATACTTTTAAGGTAAACAAATATGCATTGCATGCATTTATTTTCATTTAAAATATTAATTAAAGTAAAGTAACAGTAAAAAAGAAATAATTTAAAAGAAAACTATTTCTAAATATTTAAACTAACTACTATATCTATTAGGGTAACTAATAGTAAATCTATCAGACTGAGCTCGCACACCGTGTTACTCAAACTCAGTTTGTATAACGTGCACCTAAACAACCACCGCATGATACAATTTCCTCAGGTGCACAGTGTATTGGGAAGTAATAGAATTGCAATTTAGAACAAGGTTTAATTAAAGTTCGCATGGCTCTGATGGAGGCCACTTGCGTCGTTACGAGTACATCGGCTAGATTTTAGATTGTAAGTAAAATTGTGTATTTGGTGACACTAAAGTGTTAGATGAACCAAGAAATCATCGGACACTGAGGCCAGTTTTTGTAATTATTTTATCTAATCTTATTACTTGCATTTTTTATAGCTTCAAGCTGTATCCCATACAGAAGGGTAAGCAGAAGCATTGCATGTTGAGTAGCAGAACTCAACGCCACCTCGATCAATCTTTAATACATTTTTCTAAAAAAATAAATAAACTTAAAGTGTAAATTCAATCTGTATGTAATAAATGGAATTCTTCTTAAAATAAAACAGGAGATGTTATTGTTTTTTTCTGGTATTATATAATTTTAGATTAAGAATTCATCTAAAAAAGTGGAAATAAAATTCTAAATTGAAAGGAAAAACATGTAACACCAAGTTGTTTTGCCTATAATTTACACTCAATGATATAATCGTGAATGAAACGAAAAATTAAAATATAAAAATATTTAATTTATTTTAATTTTTTGGGTATTTGCAATCGGCGTAAACATACAAAAGCTGAATACTAAAAGAATGGTGTAGTCACATAATTTTAATTTAAAAAAATATATCTTTTTAGAAAGATATTTATTTCGAAACCTTTGAGAAAAACTTGAATAAAAATAAATGTAAAAAAGTTGTAATTGTAGACCACTTTTATGTCTCTGTCCCTGTCTACAAATTAAATAAGCAAAATTCGAGGCCAATCGTACGCAGGGGCACCAGCGTGCGATTGTGAACACGACAGATTTTGAATTTGATTCCTACTTGAGGAAATGAAGTTTTTAATATTTTCAATTCCTTATTTTCGTAACTAAGTGACTCTACGTGGGGTTGAGTTTCGCCACTTAACATCCAATGTGTCCAAAATTAGGCGGAAAGTAGGAAATGGCAGTGTCTTAATGAGAACGGAGTGATATAATACGAAGTTCCCAGGTTTTTCTGCCTCCCTTACTATGTGCAGAATACAACACAGAACACAAAATACAGAATTGTTTCACGTTGTTGCAAGATTAGGAAGGACGTACATAATATACAGTGATATAAATACATATATAAGATAATAATCTTCAAAGCGGCTGAAAACGAAATATTATATATAGTGTTTAAAAAACTCGACTATAAATAATAAAACAGAATTAACCCATAAATAAACAATATCTTCAACTATTATCTATATTAAATAAACAAATCATAATGTCATTCGTCATTGATCATAATAAACGATATAACATAACTCAAATTGAATACAATCCAGTTATTCTCCATTCTCTTTATAAATTAAATATTGTCACCCAATGTACTATGAAACATTCAATGTAATGAACTCGAAAAGTTCTCCGCATCTCTCCACCCATTTATCCGCACCGAGCTCTCAGCGATGGCTTATAAATGAACGTAAACTTAAACTGCGACCACCATTGTTCGAAGACAAGCAAATTTACTCGTTGCAAATGAACGCCAAAGCAAAAGGTCTATTTTTCTTATGAATATTTAGTACTTAAACGTGGATGGTCACTTAATTTTAATATAACAATAACTTACACCTTGCATTATACAAGATATAAGTTATTTTAACTTATAGTGGTTGAGATGTAAGCACCAGCTTTTTTTTAGCTTCATACTCTATAGCGCATATAACAGGATGGACAGATGTTGATGTTATGACAGAAGAGTAGCGTAACTCAACGCCATTCTGTATAGTAAGCTTTTTGTTTCAGCTTCACGCTGGATAAAAAGAGGGAACCTAGTGTTAAGACACTCCGCTCCCTATTTTGCGCCATTTTAAAAGGCATTGGGTGTTAAGTGGCAGGACATAACCACGCGTTTTGCCTCGACACCAGAGCGTTGGTTGGTAAAGATGAAGAGGCCCAAGCAAACATAAATGTTTTATCGATTACAAAACGTATTTATTTCTTTCGTTCAACAGTTCAAAAAGATTTCTGTAAGATAAAAAAGCTATTATACATACATCAAAATTTAATTTTCTTCATTTTTATCCTAACTGAAAAAAAAACATTGTAACATTTTTATTTTATTCTTACAAAGACTGAATTTGTCGTACCTATTTGTTGCATAGCTTTAGAGTAAATTATGTTTGTATTGAGTACGACTATCGAGGAACGCGCTTAATTATTAGACCACATGGGCAAAGCCGCAGGGAAAAACTAATCAAATATAAAATACTTCCGCCATAATACTATTCAAAGGAGACAAAAGCAATTCAAAATCACGATAAAAGAAACTCAGATAGTTTCGGTTTGATGATACAAATTGAGTACATAAGGATATTGAGTTTCTATTGACATTGAAATTGGAATAAAATAGATCGTTTCCACGTATTCGTTTGATCTTTCTAATTAACATTTTCGTGTGCAAAATAACGGAAAATATACTACAAATTTAAGTTTTACGTCTTTGTAAATGTTGAAAACTAAATATAAAAGTGTTTGTTTTGTTTTGTTATTGTAACAGTGTTTGTAACAGAGAAAACCTAGGAACTTAGTATTAAGACATTCCGTTCCAACTAAGACGCTTTCGTTATCCACTTTCCGCCTAATTTTGGAGGCATTATGTGTTGAATGGCGGAACTTATCAAACACCCGCAACTGCATTTTTGCCTTGATGCAAGAACAAGGAAATGAAAATATAAAATGTTTAATTTCTTCGAGTCTGAATCGTTTACAGTTGCACGCTTAAGTATAATTATTTTAGATTAAATATATTATAGTGCATATTAAACAACTAACGAATGAAAATACAAAAATATAAATAAATATAATATACATTTAGATATGTATATTATAACAAATTCGATATTACACAAAGTATTTTATGATACCTCAGAAATTCACATAGAAAATTTCTATATTTTTCAGTAATATTGCTTAGAAAGGACAAATTTATTTAAAACTCAGTTTCTCAGTGATAAAAGATTGGATTCACTGTAACACACAGATAGCACGTAATGTGAATGGAAAATAGTAGGATCCTCGAGATTGAACTGGACTATTGGAACGGAAGGCAGACTTCTTGGCGCCTGAAATATAAGCTCATATTGTATTAAGCTGCAAAATTGAATGGTAATGTCGTTTTTGTAGTGTGACCGCATTTTGTATTTTGTATTTTTTTCTTCCGATTTTCATAATATCCTGAACACAGCAAGGTAGTCAGAGGGAACTTAGTACTAAGACTCTCCGTTTCCCATTTTCCTCTGAATTCTAGAGACATTGGCGGAACTCAAAGTCGCGTTTTGCCTCGATATCAGAGTCTCGAATGGGAATGGGAATCGAACCCACAACCTATCGCGTTTACACTCATACTTGCCTCTGTGCCTCTTATATATTGTTTTTAACATCTTTGAAACTTAGAAAATTCCTCAATATCCTTTTGCTCCACTGATTATTTATAAAACGTTATTGGTTATGCCTGACCGGATCTACAGTTTTACCGAACAATCCTATTTATACAGATTTAGCGCAATATCCGGCCGGCGCGGTGCGCTACTGTCACGGAACAGATACAAAGTGCACTTTGGGGATGAAAATGAATTTCCAATTTATTTAACATTTTGCAAGCTCGTTGGATTTTTAAAGCGTAAAATAAAAATCTGTTTAATTGGTGGTTTAATTTTATTTCATCAAAGATGTTGTTCGACAAAAACATAAGTAATTGGAATCTTGTAATGTTAAACATACTATCTTCATTGTTTCCTTTTGAATGTCTTGTGTTCTTTTTTATTTTGTGTATGGAAACATAATCACACACACTTTTCGTAGGGAAAAATTATTTAGTAATATCATACATAAACATAGGCCGTCGCTTCTGGAGCAGTGGGACAGCATCATCATTGTCATCATTCCACCAGCTTTTTGACGCCCACTGCTACTCATAAGCCTTCTCCAAAGATGTAAATAGATATCGTACTGCACTTCGTGCATTCAACGGCAGCGACGGGGGCCGCGTCTGTCTGTAATCAAGATAATTGTGAATTTCACCACTCAACACGCAAAACTTCAGTATTCGGCGGAAAATCTTAATGTGAACGGAGTGTCTTAAATCTAGGTTCCCAGGCTCCCTATGTGCAAAATACAACGTGAAGCTTAAAAAAAATATTTTAAAACGCTTAACATAAACAAAAATATTTAAAATTCTAATTAAAAAACACAACAATAAATTTAACTTTGACGTTTTAAAAACTTTCCCATAAAACATGGGATACGGGGCACACATTTATGTATTTATGTATTTTATTTTGGTAAATGATAAATCGTTTGACGTACATACATACATATATCGTGTGTGAAATATTACCTTTTACATGATATCCTTTTAGGCCGGTCGTAGCGCAGCGGCACGAGGTGTGACTGCAAAACCGACTGGTTGTGGGTTCGATCCCCACTCGAGGAGATGAAATATTTACTTAAATTTATATTTCAGTTCTGCCAGCTGCTCTCTGCTCCAGATTTCGGCAGAAAGTGGGGAACGGAGTGTCTTAATACTAGGTTCCCTCTGCCTACCCTGCTGTGTGCGGGATAAAGCGTGAAGCTAATAATGATATCTAGATAGCGCGGCGTCACACTCTTCATTTAGAGGCAGTGATCCGCGCCGATGTATGCTAATATAATATGAGTTTCAGAAATTTTACTTGTTCAACGATTTTTTTTATAAACCTGCACTTAAATAAAAAATAAATTATTCACGAGCTATGCTTCATATAACAGGATAGGCAAAAGTAATCCAGTTTAAAATAAATATATAAAATGATCTTTATTCAGAAAATGTTACATACAAATTGTATGCACAAAGTTTCCGGTAAGTAGTCAAAAGTTGTGTTAGGAATATCTCGCAGGTCCCAAATGGAACACCGTATTAACACTCTCCATACCCCACTTTTCTCTTAATTTTTAGACATTACGTGTTGAGTAACAAAACTGAAAGTCGCGCTATATCTTATTGCCGGAGCGAGGAATTGAAAACTATACATTCCCCTAAATGGGAATCGAATCCACAATCCTTTCCTTAGATATAAATTAATAATTTACGTTGCAGAAAATATGCCTTATCTAGCGCTATTCAATACATACGGCGATGTGAAATCACCAATACACATTTTTAATTTATTCATACACTCTACAAAGCTAAAAATATTGATTTAAGATATCAACATTTCTACAATTCAGATTTAAAAATGTACAATTTATTTTCCAAAATGTAAATATTTAAAAAATCTAAATCTTATTACACAGTGACAATCTAATAGTATGACAGTGTAGGACAAGTTTTAATTAAAGCCGGTACGACGCTGCCAAGAAGATACTTGTCTACTGCGTAACTTTTCTAATTTACCAATGTATGAACACTATTATTGAAAACGGGTTTTTGGTGAAGATAGAAAATGATAATATTTTTTTGTTGGTTTACTTAAAAAGTAAAGTAAAATTGAGGCCAGTCGTGACGCAGGGGCAGAAAGTGTGACTGTAAAATCGACTGGTTTTGGGTTCGATCCCTACTCGAGAAAATGAAATACTTATTTACATTTATATTTTCATTTCTTCGTTTTGGTGTTAAATTAATGCCTCCAGAACTCCGCGGAAAGTAGGCAACGTGTCTTAACACTAGGTTCCCTTTACCTACCCTGCTGTGTATGGGATACTCATATAAGACACTCCGTTTCCCACTTTCTGGAGGCATTGTGTGTTGAGCAACAGAACTCCGCTTTGCTTCATCACCAGAGCAAATAAATGAAAATAATCAACATTTCATTTCCCTAATGCGAATCGAAACCACAACCGTCGTGTTTACAGTCATATTACAGTTCGAAATAAACTTGATCACTAAAACTGAACTTTAAAATTACAATTAGTATACTATCAATCACGAATAAATAAAAATAAAACTATCATCACAACTCTCTATATTAATAGCAAGTATTCATTTTCATTTCTTTGTTACGTCATCGTATTTATAAAATAAGCTCAACAAAAATAAACCAACCGTCGGACCAACACTCGAGGAAACAAATTAGCAAAGTTTGTTTCTTCCCCCTGAATAAATTCCGCATTTATTTTCGCTTCGAGTACTTCTTATAATACCCACTAAATTTTATAGATCGTTGTTTAATTTCATAATGACTTTTATGCTAACTTTACACTGTATTCCGCATTTAACAGAATAAGCCGAGAGAAGGTTCCTTGCAGGAACTGCCCATTTTTCGAGACATTGCGTATTAAGTAGCGGAACTCAACGCTACACTTTGTATTGTTACCCCAGCGGTAAATAATTAATTTTCAAGAGTGGAAATCGAATCCTCAATGTGTGTACAGTAAGTTATGTTATTTATTATGTATTCATTCATTTTGATATAGTTTCAACGATAATGTAAGAATATAAATGAAGTATAATGCTTAGGTTTTTTTTATTTTTGTCTTTAAATAGGCATGGGACCAGCCATGGAGTGTTTGCACTTTCTTTAAATTATATGTATAAATTGTATTGATTATCTTATTGAAAATTATTATTATTATTCGATAAATAAAAGGATTATTATTGGTACGCGGCGAAGCCGTGAGTTGGTCGCTAGTCTTATATACATTATAATATAGCCTACATTGAACATTTTTAATTGAAAAACTATTAAAAGAAACAATAACTGTAAACCTTTTCTGGTTCTGGCAATGCAGGAATGAACTGACGGTACACAAAAAAGACATTTAATTATCCAAACTGGAAAACGTTCATTTCAATGAAGATACTTGAATAAACTTCTAAATAACTTTAGTTAAAGGAGTAAAACTTTTGTTCATCAACAAAAGGAGCGCCGTTACTGAATTAATTGGTCAATAACAAAACATAATAAGAGACTTTCGCGATAAAACCGATGTAAATACGACCCATTTAAAATAATAGAGACCGGAATATGGAAAAATGGTAGAAAATACTGGTCGAAAGTAATAACCAATTATTAATTTAACTCTTGAACTTAAAGTTGATGGTATTAAATAATAATGTCAGAATTAAAAAAAAAAGGAAAGTAAAGTAAAGTGAGGATAGACGCCTTAATGGTATCCCATAATCTCACTTTCATAAAATCATATTTACAAAAACAAAATTGGGAATGAAGACCATAACAAAAAATAATGCTAAGATTTAATAACTTTCAATTTGCTATATAAAAAAACAATACTTATGAAAATAAAAAAAATGTACGAAGCAATTTGACTTCAAAGAAAACTTTCTGTTTCCAACATTCATATCGTTATAAACAAACATTTCAGTATATATATATATATATATATATATATATATATATATATATATATATATATATATATATATATATATATATATATATATATATATATATATAT
>JAATLQ010021837.1:6772-31668 GCA_013421005.1 Heliconius erato x Heliconius himera
AGTAAAATAGTAATAGTGGTAGTAAGTGGGAGGCCGTGGTCAGATATTGTTAAATTTAGTAATCAGAGAACTCGTGACGCTTTTTTGGCAGTGATCCCCCAACTGTGAAATCACTCAAACACGAGGAATCTCTATTAAAAATAAAAAATATGTCATATATATATATATATATATATATATATATATATATATATATATATATATATATATATATATATATATATATATATATATATATATATATATATACTGCTACAAATGCCAACATTATAAGATTTTAGCCAAAGAGGCCGCTGGGCTTCATTACGTACACATTCCAACAACACATGATAAACATCTTCTATCCTATTACAACTCGGGCATTTTTCCGTATTAGACAGACCTAATAAGAACTTAAACTTATTTGAAGGAATATGACCGGATCGGAGTCTTAACAATGACACTATGAATTTTCTTTTTATTTTACACTGATTGAACCACGGATAACGAGGAAGTTCATTTACTATTGTTTTATACCATATACCTTTATGTAGCGACCGTTCATCAAAATATTCCTGCCAATTATTTTTGCATATTTCTTTTAATTTAATTATAATATCTGTATATAAAAGCTCACAATTATGTGGGCCACCATCATAAATACTTTGCTTAGCAGCTTTATCAACTTCCTCGTTGCCCACAATTCCAATATGTGAGGGTATCCATTGAATGTACACAGTTTTATTTTGGGCTTCAATTTCATAAATACACTTCAAAATACTATAGGCTATCGGATATCCTCGAATATTCGAGGTTAGCCGAGCCAAATGTAAGAGGGCGGTTTTTGAATCCGACAGAATAACAAATTTCTTATTAGAATAACATAAAATCAACGATAACGCCTCAAAGATAGCAATCATTTCAATGTGCATAATCGAAATATTTATACCAATTCTAAATTTTAAGATAGTCTTAGCTTGAGGGTCAAAAGCCGCCACTCCTGCTCCATATACATTTTTGGAACCATGTGTATATAATTTATAAAAGGAAGTGTATTTATTATTAAAAAAAGTTTGACAATTATTTAAAATTTCAAAATTGTTGCATTTGTTTGTTGATTTCGATCCAGTCACACCCTCAACGTCTAATGAAATATTTTTGGAAACATCAAAAGCACTAATCCATGTAGATTAGTAATTGGTAGTTCCTACTTAAATAATAACCAGTCTTCGAAAGTAGTGTTGGATGGCAGTGCCTGAAAACAATATATGTAACATGTTTCCAATTTGAGACCATCGTGTTGCAGAGAAAAATGAAAGGAAGAAATGGAAATATAAACTTAAATTAATATTTCACTTCCTCGAGTAGGGATCGAATCTACAACCAGTCGCGTTTACACATTTTTTGCCCCTGCGCCACGTCTGACCTCATCTCAGCTCAGCTAATCAATTAATAGGTCGTTATTACGCTTGTCAAAGCATAATGTATCAATGTAGGACATAAACTCGTAGATAATATCCTAACACTAATTGTTCAAATCCGATCAACTGTACAACAGTTTCGCGGCGAAGTCGCGTTTGTGTCGCTAGTTATATTGTTTATACTGTACAGAGTGTTTATCTTCACCACTTTAAATGAAAACATAATTTTAACTAATCTATAAAATCCTGGTTACTTGAGGCCAGTCGTGGCGCAGGGGCACAAAGTGTGACTGTAAACCGACTGGTTGTGGGTTCAATCTCCACTCGAGGAGATGAAATATTTACTTAAATTTATATTTCCATTTTCTTCGCTCTGGTGTTGAGGCAAAGCGCGGCTTTGAGTTCTGCCACTCAACACGCAATGCCTCCAGAATTCGGCAGAAAGTGGGGAATGGAGACGGTCAACGTTCGTGTTAGGTTTTGAAAAAAGAGGGTTTTTGATAAATAAATAATGTTATAAAATCGACCAGTGTTAGGTCTTGTACAAATAAAGAGGGTAGTTAAATAAATAAATAATGTATAAAAGCGGTACACATCGTATTGGATGGTCATTCCCGAAACGGCATCGAGGCTAGATATAGTACCACTGGTGAAGAAATACATTGGAGGAGGTCATGAGATAAATGTGAGTTTTATTGTTTTATTATATTCGTAATACTAGGTTCCCTCTGCCTACCCTGCTGTGTGCGGGAGACAGCGTGAAGCTGATTTATTTTTATTTATTTATAAAATCCTCATACAATTAAAACAAAAGAGATTTTGCCAAAAACGAAAAAGTGTTTTTTTTTTAAACAAAATCTATATGTATATAATAGCGGAAGAGTTTGTTTGTTTGTTTAAGCGCTAAGATCTTTGGAACTACTGGTAGGACTTACATTTTTTTTATTTTGTATATAAGCTACAAATGAGACATACGCCTCATTCACGAAATTCACGAGTCGTAGGTATTGGCGGTGAAGTTGAACGTTGTTTAGGTTTAATATAGAAAATAAGTAATTATGTAAAATAGAAGGAGAGATATCCCTTTCTCGTTCTGTTAAATCGTGATATAGAACATTTTCTGACGTTTTCTGGGATCGTATTGTAAAAGCGTACATTGTCCCTTAAAAGAATTGCGATTTCGATGCAACCGAGTTACAGGTGCACCAAGATTAAGCCTTTTCCTGGTGATAATGTTATGAACATCACTAATTTTGGTAAAATCATTATTGTGTTGTTGTTTTTTTTAACATACACAAGCTGTTTAAAAAATATATTGACATGCAACTGTCAATATGTTAATGTCAATTTCTTTAAAGTTTTGCCTTAAGGAGTCTTTAGAGCCTAAGTTATAGATTTGCACGAATAGTTCGCTTCTGCAGGACAAATATTGGTTGAATGCCTGCTACATTACCCCAAAGTAAAATCCCATAGGACATAATACTATGGAAGTAGCTGAAATAAACAAGTCGAGCCATTTCTACGTCAATTAATGATGTAATTTTTTTGACTGCGAAAAATTGAATAGTGGCAGAGCGGCAACGTTTAGAAGTATTTTTGTAGTAATAGGTGTTTTTATAATTGGTATCTATTTGTAATTGAATCACACGTAATACAGTATGGATAAAATGCTTTTTATCCATACTGTATTACGTGTACAGTTAAACAGAGCGCCGCTAATACATACACAGGTGGAAACGACTGCGCTCCTTTGACTGGAGCAGCATATAGGGTAACATATTTCAAACTCATAGCTAAAAAAAAAAAATGAAGATTTCTCAACAGTTTACGTACGTTGTTATTACTTTCATTTCATTTAAACTCATACCAGTTTGAAATATGATGTATGAAAACGCTAACGTGGTAGTTTCGTGGACACTCCACGAAACTGCCACGTTAGCGTTGCGTTAAGGTAAGGATCTATTAGGGTATGTCTATTGAAGATAATGTGTGTTTTTGTATTATTTTGCGTTAACATTAATTATTTATATTTATTCCTATATCTTATAATAAACCTGTAGAAAAGTCGTTTCTGTACATCTCTATATATAATAAGACAGTAAAAATATTTTGTCTGTACATTTAGTAATTTTGACTGAAATGAATAGAGGGACACTTAAAAATAATAATAGAAAGCAAAAAGATTTTTTTTTAATTTCTTGTCTGTCTGTATGTCTGTCTGTCTATCTGTCTGTCTGTCTGTCTGTCTGTCTGTCTGTCTGTCTATATTTTTGTCCGCATTTTTCTCTGAAAGTACTGAACCGATTTACTTGAAAATTTCACCAATTGCTTTGTTTTAACTCAACTTAACTACTAAAGTTTAGTTCATTAAAATCGGTTCATTAAAAAAAAGTAATCGTCATTTGAAAGAAGTCGTAATTAATTCAACACAGAGATCAAGAACGATCTTGTAAGAAATATCTAGTAAATACAAAGATGTTTTGGTTGGTTCGTTCATATAATATATGTAACTAATTTAAAAACTGTACAGGAGTTAATATGCAATTATTACAGTTATTTTACAAAGAATATTATGAATCCTTCAAATCAATAATTTAACATTTAAGGCTGTTTCTGAATGAGTAAATTAAATTATTCACTGACATCAGCACATTTAACAGAGTATATTATATAGATAAAAAGAACATAAAGTTACAAAAATATATACGTGTAATAAAAAATTAGCTTTATGTATATTTTATAAATTTAAGCAACTTTTATACATAAAAATTACAAGTAAATCAGAGTAAGTTTTCGTTTTTATTTCATTGTAATCGCTTCACTCTGTCAAAAGATATAAGTATTTAACGTTTTCAAGAAGTTTATAATTGATATAGTAAAAATAGATACACGTAACGCTATCTATTGACAACAAATAGTAAGTACTAACGAATCTTGATAACGCATAAAACATTCTGTGGAGTTTAACACTAATTATGACGGGAGGAATATTAATCATTTTAATAATTTAGCACAACATCGTTTTCGGTTAATATAATTTTATGTGAAGGTGAAATGGTGAAATTTAACATAAAAACAGCAATATATAACATAATAACATTTTTTAACTATCCAAACAGTTACATCTTAAATTTAAGTCTTAAATAGGTGGCGCTGTGCATAAAAGACTTTATATTTTTATTGTTTGGGAAGATTACCGCTACAGTCTATCAAAAATAATGTACTTAAAGTTTTTAAGATATTTATATTTGAAAATATAGAAACAGAACAACGATATCTATTGACTACATATGATAATGAACGTTGATAACGCATAAAACATATTATTGAGTTATTATTTGTTAAACGATAATTACGTCGTGTAAGTGAGATCTATGCTTACAATAAATTTTACATAAATATAGTAGTATTTTTCTAACAATGTTCGAATGGTTACAGCTCAATTGTAAGTCTAATAGATGGCGCTGTGCATAAGACGTTGTTAAAAGAAAAACTTTATCGAGTAAATACTCTATAATTTTACTTCATATTTCTTTGAGTAGGTTCTTCAGTCCGTTCGTTCGTTTATGTTATTAATATTTTTATAATATAAATTTTGGGAACAATCTCTAAAAAATTGTGTCAAGAAAAAAATGCTCTGACACTGTTTATAAAAATATCCCGCAGTATTATTTCATAACTTACAAGCGACACGTACCGACATTGCACTATTGCACCTGTATGTTGCATGTATGTATGTGCCAAGGGTATTTTAGGGTACATATCTCAAAATCGTTACAAGATAACTTTGTTGTTTGTCTGTCTGTCCGTCAGTCAAGATTATTTTTTACAAGATTGCTTAAAAATTAGATATCTCAATGTTCAAGTCTATATTCCCTTAGAGCACAAAAAAATCTATCTTCTAAATCATCGCAATGAAATGACGATGAAACATGAGAGTTTATGCTTCGTTATTTGTCTTATTTTCTATCAAAATTATAGGGTACCCGTTGGTATACAATTACGAAATTTGTTAAAAAGTTAAAACTTATGGCACGTATAAAGGAAAATTCCAAAATTATTTTTCAAAAATTGGTAATTTATTGTATTTGTGTCACAGAAAAAACCATTAGCTACATATTTGAATCTGTACTTAATTTGATACAAAATGACAACTTAATTAGTCATTCTTTTGGTGTATCTCCATTCATGAAACTGGTACGAAACTCTCGGGGCATGAGTACGACTTGAACTTGGCCGAAAATGTTGATTATTTTTTATAATAAAAATGCCTAAAAACGTGCTTCCTATGGATATTCTGTATACCAATTATATATGTAACTAATAATATATATTACTAATTTTAAAACTGTACAGGAGCTAATATTAGTTATTTTACAAAGAATATCGTGAATACTTATCCAAATCAATTAATTAATAATTAAGGCTGTTTGTAATATCTTTATTCCTTAAATACATAATCATTTGATTCAAGCGGGCAAAGCTGCGGGCAGGCCGCTAGTTAAATTTGAACTAAATTGATATTTTTGCTATTTGTAAAGAATAGCCAAAACCATATAAGACTTTTCTTTTCATCATATTCGATAAACGGAAAATGATACATGAAACCTTGTTATAATGGCAAAGTATAATCGGAAGGTAGATTGACAAGGTGGTGACAAGGAAAGCTTTATTTGTTGTTGCAGCCATAAAACTGGAGAGGTAAAATAAAAAATATTTTTGTATTGAACATATGATATGAAAAACTGAAAAAAATTGAATATACAGTGAAAGATAGTCACAGGAGGCTTATCATTAGGGAGATTACAGGCAAGAATATCCCCCTCCACCACCAGTAGATGGGTGTATTTAATCAGAAGATGACAAAGAACTATTGTTTCCATAATTGTTCGAAGACAATTTTGATTTAATCTGAGACTCTCCAATTTTGTATTCGACCGTTGAATTTAATTCATATTCCCTAGACTTATTAAAGTAATAGTTAATTTTCCAAATACGTAATGTTAAATATACATAAAATTGATATTGTAATTTTTTTTGTGTCATTAAACAAAGTAAAGAAGAGATTATTAGAATCAATAAATACTGTTTAATTTGAAATATATGCATATTTTTTTTTATATAATACATTTAACATAAATGATATACTAGTGATCTAATAAATATATATCAAATCAAAAATCAGCTTCACGCTGCAGGGAATCCAGAACTTAGTGTTAAGACACTCCGTTCCCCACTTTCCGCTGAATTTTGTAATATTTTCATTTCTTCGCTATGGTGTCGAGACCAAGTGCTGCATTGAGTTTCGCCACTAAACATGCAATGGCTCCAGAACTCGGCGAAAAATGGGGAATGGAGTGTCTTACTACTAGGCTTCCTCTGCCTCCCCTGCGGTGTGCGGGATATTGCGTGAAGCTGATTTTTAAAAATATTAGCGTTCTATACTTTTCCTACATATCAAGTATAAGTGTGCCAAATTTTAAACTCCTCTGTACGTACAATTTTCGTAAAAAGGGGTCCAAAATTTCTGCTTCACTTAGTAATATATTTACTTAAATATTAAATTGCTCATTTCTGAAATTTTCAATAAAAAGTTAATTAGCCTGAAGCTTGTTGAAAATTGAAATTGTCCGCTGTAACCTTTTACATAACTAAGGGCTCCTTTAAGCGTTTTGCAAAATCAGAAATTATATATTTTGTTTCAAAGCGTTCTACAAAAGTTTATAATTTATACGGAGGTACTTATTTATGGACTTATATGTGATCTATAAGGGCCAGTCTTGGTGCAGGGGCACAAGCGTGTGGCTGTAAATGCGACAGGTTGTGGGTGTCGATTCCCACTACAGCAAATTAATATTTAATATTTTCATTTCTTTCTGATGTGGAGGCAAAGTGCTGTGTCGAGTTCAGACCCTTAACACGCAATGCCTTCAGAATATGGCGGAAAATGTGGAGCGGAGTGTCTTAACACTAGGCTCCTTCCGCCTACTCTGCTCTATATGCAGGATACAACGGGAAGCTGAAAACAAATTATAGGCTCTTGTTTTTTTAATTAATTGCTAATCATTTTTAAATTTGAATACTAATCGCGGCGTTGAGGTACATCAATGTATAAGTACAATGTCTTGAAACATAGATAAAAAGTGGGGAGCGCAGTGTCTTAACACTAAGTTCAGCAATGCTAATTGCTAGTCGACAAGTGCTAATTAAACAAACTGATACATAACATAGTAAACAAACTGCTTTAACCTATTATTGATATTATTGTGGTGTCATAGATTTTAATCTCTTTTTAGCTTTAACACACAGCAGAGTACGCAGGGGAAACGTAGTGTTAAAACACTCTGTTCTCCATTTTCCGTCAAATTCTGGAGATATTCCATATTGAGTAGTGGAGCTTAAGGCCGCGCATTGCACACTCTACAACGGAGCATAGGAAGTATATTTTTTAGAATACGTAAAAAAATATATAAATTGTATATATATCCCGCTACGTTCAATTTATATGTTTAGAAAAATTTTGATTTAAAATTTATTTATTTTAGTTTATATGTTTAGAAAAAGTAATATACAATATTTCATTTCCTCGAGTGGAGATCAAATTCATAAACTGTCGCGATTCGAACAATAAGCTTGTATCCCTTTGTGATGAATAATCATTCGCGAGCAATGTTATTTTATTATTTCTTCATTATTTCTTTAAAGAGAATCAAAAAAACATTTTCAGAAATATTGCGTGTAAAATAAAGTGCTGTGATTGGTTCCGTCACTACTAAGTCGGTTCAGTCGAATTTATAGGCTGCAACCAACTTGCACTGGGTCGGTGTTATTCAATGTAAGCTATTGGAACCGAGGAAAACCTTACTTAACCACCTACCCTAACCACAATCAGTGGGTTATGCACCAACTACCTACAAAACGTGCAAAACAATAAAGTGATTATACTGCATGCAGCGTTCGGCGTTATGTTGCCAAACGAAAATCTTTATAGAAACGCTCAAATGGATTGTCCTATCCCACTCGCTATTTTTCCCAGATATTCTGTTGTCTGAGTATTATATATTCCTTCCGGTGGTACACTGTCTCACCAGATAGTGATACGAAATAAGGCAATTTTCGATTTATTAATATAAGCCGAACTATTGATTCACCAATCAATAGTTCGGCTTATATGAAGAAATCGAAAATTGCCTTATTTCGTAGATAGCCTGAAAAGACGAATATGACTTATTGCAGCGGTATTCGATTTCTGCCAGAAAATAAATTAATTTTTAACAAAAAGAAAAACCGACTTCAAACAACGAGCTAAAAAGTAAAAAACAATTTTACATAATGTTAAACGTACTTTGATTTTGTTAAGCAAAAATAATTAAAAAATATTTTGTAATTTTGAATTCTCACAATTCGGCCTCAGATCAAACCCCTATTCAAAAGCCGCTAAGGAATTCAACTGATCATCATCATGTTGAAATACTTGTCCATAAAGTCTTTATTGTAGGTTACTTAAATAACCGGGTAAGCCTTAAAAATGCACCCGAGTATCCTATATTTGGTTCTAAAAATTGAAGAGCTCGTTACTTTGTCACAGTTTTCAGTATCAGAACCTAACCGAATTTTCACCAAATTATCCTTGAAGTGTATCCTTTGAAATTATAAACAATCATTAAAATCGGACAGTGGAAAAACCAATATTTGTCCAAACCAAATGTTGAGCTATTTGTGCTAGACTAGGCAAAAGTTTAAAGAAATTAATATATTGACAGTTGCATCTCAATATATTTTTGAAAATGTTATGTACAATGTTAATGTTATGTGCACCTGTAAATTGGTTGCATCGATGTGTACACTTTTACAATAGGATCCCAGAAAACGTCAGAGAATTTTCTTTATCACGATTTAAAAAAATTGTGAAAAGACGTTTGTGTGTTAAAGGTTATTACCAAATTAATGATTTTGTAAATGATAACACGCCTTGGGAATGAAATGCGCCGGTTCTTCTCAGGTTAACAACATTAACTTTAGTGAACTGGTGGTAAATTATGTGACGTTCAAAAAATGAAGCATGTAACTTTTTATTTTAAATAAAATTATTTGAGTTTGAATTTGGAATATTGTGTTATTCGTCTGTCGCTGTCGCTCACATACTTATTGCAAATTTAACATTTACGTGATTTTCTCATGGATATCATTACCAGATATTCATTTAATTATAATGGGACCACACGAGAAGCACTAGCTTTCAATTAAAAAAAGAATAATCAAAATCGGTTCAGCCAGTAAAAAGTTCTGAGGTAACAAACCTAAAAAAAATACAGTCGAATTGATAACCTCCTTTTCTTACAGAAGTCAGTTAAAAAAATATATATAACTCCCAATTGTTAGGTTTTGTAGTCAAAGCTATTGAAATTGCGGGCTACAAATTAATAATTAAATTAAGAAAGCTTCACGCTGTATTCCGCATATCTCGCAGTATAGGCTGAGGAACTAAGTGTTATGACCGTCTCCTTCCCATAATTTTCCAGACCTCATCATTTCCTAAGATGGGAATCGCATCACGACGGCTTCATATACATATATTATTATGTTTAAAAGCACATACCCTCACGTATATCTAAACTAAAACGACAAACAAACATTTTTTTCACATTATATTGTTCATATAGAAAATTGACGTACAGTATGTAAGAATATGATTTATAGTATGTCAATTTCCCGCACAAGCAGTTGCTAGCATGTTTGCATCAATCTCACGATGTCAACCTGGATTGATGTGAATGGATGAATTGTAAACGAAAGAGTAAAATTATTGTTTATTTTAGCTTCACACTGCATTCTGCATATAACAGCGTAGGCAGAAGAAATCTAGCGTTAAGAAACTCCGTTCCCCATTACCGTCTACATTTTGGGACGCAGTTAGTTACCAGTGTAGGAAAATGAAAATATGAAATATTAATATATAATTATAATATCCTCCGCATGAAATCGAATCCACAACTGTTGTGTTTATAATCAAATGCTGCGCCTGTGCACCACGACGATCTCAAATTATTTTCGATAAAATTTATTACTTTTACTACAAAAATGCAGGCACAACGATATATTACCATGTTTTTCCCATAGATGGGCTAGTTTTATTTAATGAAAAAATTAATTATACAGGCTGTAGGGACGCAGTCGCGATTAACTCTAAACTCTATAATCTCTCGTTTACCACTCAGGAGCATGAATTACTTTCAATTAATGGCTCGGTTAATATGACAAAGAAATAAAAAAAAACTCTCCATAAAATTACCAATGTCAATCCTCGAAATGATAGACGCTTCACTTTCTAAAAACCTTATTTACAATAATAAAAAGGACTACGTAGACTAGTACTGGAAACATCCCCAAGGCCTTCTACATATTCATATAGAAATAGCTTCGTCAAAGAGTAATACAGACTGGCCGAGTGGTGCGCAAGACTTGTAAAGGATATGTTTCAATTCGAGAGGGATGTCCTAAATAAATTAATTCAGGACTAACTCCTCAAAAATCATGTCATATTTGGACGCCATCTCATCTTGCAACTTGCAAAACTGCGAATGCCAATACCAGAGCACTTGCACCAATTAATGTAGGAAAGAGAGGAGACAGAAATATAGCCAGAGGATAGTTGTATCGCATTTGTTGCGATAGTACATACATGCGATCGCGTTGTTCGATACCTACTTGAGAAAATGAAATATTTATTTTAATTTATATTTTCATTTCCGCGATAGCGATCCTTATTTTCCAATAAAATACTATACATAATTGTCCTAGTAAAATTTAAATTTATAATCGTCACATTTCTGATGACTACGTTAGGTTAATCAATAATAATCTAAAAAAAGGAAAACAAATAATTAGTCAATTTGAGTAGAAAAATATTACTAAAACTACAAAAAAGAAAAGTAAATTTAAAAAAGAACAACACAATATGAATAAAGAAATAAAACATTATTTTACTAAAATTGACGATGACGATGATTGAGTTTAAAGCAAACTAAGGCCAAGCATCAATAAAAAGACTATATTACAATTATATTCTAACATAATTATTAATTTCTCATCCGTATATGAGCATCTATCCCCAAAACAAGGGTTCCACGATAAACTAAATCTTGTAAAATCTTTAATTGATAGGACGAAAAAATGCTATTAATAATTAAACATAAAGAATAAAACAAGCTAAATTTAGACAAATTATTCATACAACATTTATATTTTTGAAACTATAGTCATCAGATAATGAGTACGTGAAGTAAATATAATTATGATTTTTATTAAAAATTAGCGACCCCTGCGCGGAAACACAAAAAGACATATAGACAAAAATGTTAATATTGTTTGTTTTTATTTTGGTATCGTATAAATAAGTATACGAACGTAAGTATGTATGTAAGTATAGATATCTACAATAAAATTATTAGAAGTATAACAATTTATATTTGTAATACAAATTTGTGACTGTCAATGCCACTGGCTGTAGGTTCGATCCCAATACGAGAAAATAAAATTTTGTGACAGATGAATTGAACCAGGTTCCTTTTACCCTATAAGGAAACATTCCTGACGGATGCCTCAACAGAAGACACAAGTTTATTCCGGCACTGATCGACGTTTTCTCGAGAAAGACTTGCTCTGCCGGAGTATGCACTTATTCACTCACGTTATATAGACCAGAAGATCACCGGTTGAGCGACCATGGCGGAACCCCTTCAGACAAACCAAGAGCTGGCTATTTATGATGCTTTCCATAACTTTTGAATGCAATAGTTTTAGTTAGTAGGGTCGGAACCATCGCCTTTAACGCGTTAGCGCCGGTGTCAGCTCAGGAGAACATGACCGGAGTATTAAAGAAGAGATGCTATTTAGCCCACTTCACTTGTAGATGTCCAAAAGAGACAGAACTCGCCTTATAGCTTTTTGGCTGAACTTAACTTCAATCATTAGGCAGCAGTAATATTATTCACGATATCGAAAATAATATTTTCATACATACATAATATAAGTTACATTTGTAATAAGTTTGTATGAGATTTTTGTTATATATTCTAAATCCATTAGAATATCTTAAGATAGACTGTATTTGATGAATGGGCTGTCAGTAATATTATTCATTTTATAAATTTCTGTACACTACCTAAAGCTTTGATTTTCCCTCTAAAATTATATTCTTATCAATAACAGTTCTTTGTGTCGGTATTATAAAATTTACACATTTTTTTCTATTTTTTGCAGCATGAAACTATTATGTTTTTTAAAAAACCTAATGTTAAGACACTCCCAACGTCGCGCTGTATCTTATCAAAAAAGAGAATCGGAAATAATTTAAATATAATCATCCTCCCAAATGGCGGCTTACCACTGTGCTACGTTTACCCCAAACATAATTTTTATTTTCAATTTCACGCTGTGTTCAGTACATAGCAGGGTAGGCACGGGTAACCTGGGAACCTAGAGTCAAGACATTTCGTTCCCAGTAAGACACTTCCTCCGAATTTTGGAGGCATTACGTTTTGAGTTACGGAAGTCAATGCCACGATTTGACTCGTTACCAAAGCAAGGAAATTAAATTATAAAATTTTCATTTCCTGTAGTGGGATTAGAATCCGAACCCACAACCTGTCGCGTTTATAGTCTCAAGCGTGTGCGTTACGGCTGACCTCATGGATTATGTAGTGTATAACGATTAAAAATTTTAATGTTCAATTTCAATTGCACTCAATCACTTGTTCTGTGTAATTATAGTTCATATAAAAATATTAACAAACCCTCCGCGGTCGTGGCGTAAGGGCACAATAGTGCGATTGTAACGCGATGGGTTGTGCGTTCCATCCCCACTTGGGGGAATTGATGATTATTTATTAATATTTTCATTTCTTCACCCTTTTTTTATAAATTTATTCGTACATACGAGTATATAGTTACAAAATAAAGCATACCTCTAGTTTTGTCGTACGTTTGGTCCACAATTCTCTCCATGCGTGAAATGTGACGTGGGATGTAATCTGCGAATCGATGTTCCGCTGTGATCGTCAATCCGTTGCTCTCTGACAGCTCCTGTTTCAAACGACTAGAATTTAGTATCGAAATCGTGAAATACTATAAAGGGGCTTTATTAAAAATACAAAGTAGTTATTTAAAATATATAATTTATTTAAATTTTTATAGTTTATCTCGCTATCCCACACATAGCAGGGTAGGCAGAGAAAATCTAGGAACTTAGTGTTAGGACACTCCGTTCACCACTTTCAGTCAAATTCTAGACGAACTATGTGTTCAGTAGCGGAACTCAACGCCGCATTTATTATTATGTATTTTTATTGAGCTCAGCGAAGCGAAGCTCTTACTGGTCAAAAGTGTGTTTCGTTGTAATGCTAGATCGTTAAATCTACAGCTCTGAAATTTTGCAGGAACGTTGGGGATGACACGGTGATCCTCGCGATGTAATTTGGTGATAGTTATAATTGTAGTTTTTGCGCTAATTGTCAAAATGTATCCCATATTGCTGTGGAACGTTTTGAAAGTCACACATGCAAATTGAACTTTCAATAACCTAACCCAGCGCGTGCGGACAAAACAGAAAATTTCGTAAAATTTTCGCAAATTTTTCGCAAAATTTTGCGCAACATACCTTCGCTCAGCTGTGCGCCGCGCACAGCATATGGCAGACTTACAACATATCCTAGTTTGTTTATATTTAAAAATATTATTATATTTTCCTTCAGTGAATTTTTAACAGGTTAACTTTTAACTGTACTAAATTGGACTTAATTAAAAACTTTTATTTAACTTGCAGTGTATGTGTGTTTGTTCGGGTGGAATCCTTGACCTCAATTGAAGTAGATATCTTCAACCGATTAAGCTGAAATTTTATATACACCTTTAGTTTGACAAAAGCATGAGATTTGACGAGCATGTAACATTGATTGATTGATTAACTTTAACTTGTATAATTTGTCAAGATGGGTGTCACCAGAATTGGTCTGCAACCTGTCTAGGAGAAGGACAACTCCAAAATCAAACACAAAATTGTGTTTGGTCAGGCACAAGTAAGCTCCAAGCTGAAATAAATGGCGCATTTTTCCAAACACTCAAGTCAAGTTGAAGTCGTGCCGAGGACGGAGCTCTGGTGGGGTCGATGAATATTTCTTCGGTACTTGTGGTTCCAAAATGCCAATTTGAATTTGAATTGACAAACAGAAACATCAACCCAAAAGGAGAGAATGCTGGAGAAAAAGAAATTAATACCGCAAGAAAAAGTTCCTAACGAAGACGATGACACAAAACGTCTAACACTCAACAAAAGGCGTTATCAACGACAGTTAAAACTTGATAAAGCTAAACAACGCACGCGACGGTTAATGAATGAATGAATGAGACGAACAAACTAAGAAATCTATCCAGCGATAACAAAAAAGTAAAAATAAATTTAAAAGAAAAAACAATTTTTCTAAAAACCTTTTATGTAACGCTCCAAAAAGAAGAAAATAAACTTTTCCTTTTAAATTTCAACTATAAATAAATTGTGTGTGGGATAAAGCTTCACGCTGTAACCCGCACACTGCAGGGTACGCAGAGGGAACCTAATGTTAAGACACTCCGTTCACCACTTTCTGCCGAATTCCGGAGGCATTCCGTGCTGAGTAGCAGAACTCAACGCGACGCTTGTTCTCGACACCAGAGCGAAGAAATGGAAATATAAATTTAAGTAAATATTTCATCTCTTCGAGTGGGGATCGAACCCACAACCAGTCGGTCTCATTACAAACAATTTATGTGATGCTTGAGCAAATAATCAATTTAAATCGATTATCGCGATCCATTTAAATTGATTTTATTTAATTAAATTTAGTACTAGTTCGTTTACACAAGTAAGTCGCGCGACAAGCTTTTATAATCATATACATAAATTGTGTATATGTATGGAGGAGACAACTTAAACGATCGATCATTTATCGTGCACGTAAAAGCCAAAAGCTTTTACTTTTAAATTATTAATTTATTTTAAACTATTTATTATTTTATTATAACTATAAACGAAATGAGCAAGGTCTAACGTGAAAAGCGGGCAAAAAAAGTGTGTAAAAACTAATTTAACTAAGTTCAAAGGTTTTTTACACATTAATCTACATGAATTAAGATATGAGCATATATGGGCATTCATTCATTTGAGTTATTTTTATATGAAAATATTTCATATTAATGAAATGAAGATTGACAGGCCGCCAAATGATATTTAAATAAAATACATTAACAAAGTAAAATCTTTAAGCAAAAAAAAATAGAAGCCATCGTGGCGCAATGTTTCTGACTGTGAGCACTGTGACTGTGAGTTCGATTCCAAAAGTAAAACAAAAGCGTGGAAAACTCAACACATGATATGTTTATTTCAAGTGGTCTCGGTTTCAGATGGCAATTCAAGAAATAAGTGTAATTTTCTCTCTGCTCCCTGCTATGTACTTAATTATTCCGTTATATTTTTTTGGAAACCCGATGTTTCGGACACTTTACAGCTGTCACGGTACAAATGTACGCAATTCTGGTTTCCCTTTTTTTTAGCTTCAACCTACAATTAAGAAACTTCCGTTTACTCTTTGTTGGGTGGCGGAAATTAACGCCGCGCTTTACATCATTACCAGAGCGAGGCCAAGAAAATATTAAATATTTCATCTCCCCGAATGGGAATCGAACCCACAACCGCCGCTTTCACAGTCAAACAGTGGATCACTGCGTCACGATGACGTCATTTTTTATACAAAAGTAAACATAGGGAAATGAATATTTCACCAATACCTGGAATGTTCTTGATTAAAATACCATTCAACGCTAAATTCACAATTCGCTTTAACAGGAATCTTTCATTATGTACTTACTATATGTTTACACAATCCTGTTCGGAAATTTCAAACAAAGAAAAATTCTGAAAAGTGCATTCAATATTTTAAATCAAGGTAAAAATGTAGGTACCAAAATAAATTTTATGCCTATTATTGTTAAGGTAAATTATGTATGATCAGCTTCACGCTGTATGCTGCATGTAGCAGGGTAGTTGAGTGGTGAAACTCAACACCGCATTATTAAATATTTCATTTCGAAATCATAATCGAACCCACAACCTGTCGTATTTATGTGTATCTACACTATATATATGTGTGTATTAAAATGTCACATTATATCTTATTACATTTATTTTCGTTTCATTAGAGGCCGTCGTGGCGCGGGAGTATGAACGTGCGACTGCAAATGCACAGATTGTGAGTTCGATTCCCACTCAAGAAAATTAAATATTAAATATTTTTATTTTTTCGTTCTATTAACAATGCCTAGACGGAAGTGACTTAATTTGATCGGAGTATACACTGGGATACAAAGTGAAATAAAAAAAACTATTTAAAAAAATGTATTTGTAGAAACCGTAAATACAAAAATTCTATCAATAAAAATAACTTTACTTAATAGTTCAAAATAAATGTCTGGATTGTGGGGAAATTTAATTTAATTTCTTTATTTTAACATTGTTTTTATATATACGTATGTATTTATAATAGAGACTCAACGACACTACATCTGATCCACGGTTGTCGATTCGATTGCCATTGTGAACTATAAATTATTTTCATTTCCCCTCTAACAAGACAACGCTTGGCGTTAAGTTCCACCACTCTATATGCAATGTCTCGAAAATTTGGCGGGAAGCGTCTTAACCCCGAGGTTCTCTCTGTCTATCCTACTATGTGCGAGATACAGTGTGAAGTTAAGAAAATGTTTTTTGAAATAAAATAATATTCTGCAGATATTATGACATATTAATTTCTGATTCCCAAATCAGTATTATAGTAGAATGTAGTGAGAGAGGTAGGGGGAGACCTATTGAATATTTTGATAAACAAAATATTCAATACAATATCTTCAAAACAATTTAATCCAAAAGACGTGGGCAGAAAAGTTATCCAAAAGACATTGCTCTAAGCATAAAATGTAATTAACAAGTCCAAGGCCTTATAGACTAGAGTTTAGTATCCTTTCTAGGTATGTTTTTTAACTTTACTCTGTATCCCGAATACAACAGGGCGGGCACAGACAATCTATTGTCAAGACACTCCGTTCCCCATTTTCCGCATTCTTAGGGAGGCATCATCAGAGCGAAGAAATGAAAATATTAAATATTTTATTTGTTAACGCCGCTTATAAACTGTTAGCCTCTCAGAAAATTATTTGCTTTAGATATCCATGAGAACGTCGGTTGTTTTAAATAAATAATATCATTCGATAACTGATGATTAGTAACGTTCAAAATATTCGTCCATCTGGTCTGTCGGTCGATTGGCACCTACTGTAAGACATCTACAAAAGATCTTAGAAGATATCGTAGTAGTTGTACCTTCAAATTCCATTCGAGGGAATGAAACCTTTTCCTGCTCTGGCTAGATAAAGTGCAGCGCTCAGTTGGGCCCTTTGGCCTCTAAACTTCCACAATTTAGCGTTAAATTTAAATTAACCAAGTTATTTTTTCAAAAAGAAGGACGTTCTATTATAGGGTGCAAAAAGAAAATAACATTAAGAGATGACTAATACACCGCACAAAAGTAAAAAAAATATTATTTATTATTTTTCAATTTTCTTAACCTATTTACTTAACGTAGATAAATCTTAAGATAGAATAAAATTTCATATTTCTAAATCTACTTAATATCCTTGTTATATTTTTGTAAGAATTTCAATTTGGGTTACTCCTTGGCGTGTAATGAAAGCAAACAGTTTTTTATTTGCGTTTTTCCTCCAGTCACTTATGGCGGATTCGATAGAATTTTTATGGAGGTCCCGTAGCTACAGTTAACGAACATATTGAATTATTAGAAATAGATTATTGAATTGTAACGAAAAAAATATATATTATGTAAGAAAATAACTTTTTAGAAAACCAATAAAAATTGGAACGTAACGGGCGTAAATAAGTTGATCTATAGAAATCGTAATAAGTTGAAATCAACTATGAATTGTGACTTAATCTATACTAATATAATAAAGCGTAAGAATTTGTTTATTCGTATGTTTAAGCACTAAGATCTTCGGACCTACTGGTCCAATTTACTTTCTTTTTATTTTTTATGAGCTGCATTCTTCAGGAGTGCTATATAACATTACGGCGTACTAACTAAGAGTTAGGTAGCCTTAAATAACGAAATAATAATAATAAGGACCGCCATCAATTTGCATTAAGCGCATGCGCTTAGAAAATAATTACTTATATTTCAGCACGTTGTACGACAAAGATATTCAATTTTATTAGTTCTAAAATAAGTCCGCGATAACATATATCTATCTTGTAAATAAGTAACAATAACGCATTTTCTGACAAAAAATTATATATTGAAATTTACGAGCGATTTACTGAAGATAATCTTCGGCTTTTATAGCATGTGATTTGGACGTATTTCTTCGAGAAAATGTAAAATTAAAATAATTCAACGCTCTGTTTACTTACGGCCGCAAGCCTAGCATCGAGTACTGCAAGGGTGGCCCTTGCCGCCGATACCGTCCTATCATACAACCACGTAGTGTTTACGATTGAATGTATCAATCTGTTGGTAAATGCAGCATAATAAAAGTATTATACGTGTAATATTAATATAATCGTAGTATGCGGGCGAAGCCGCGAGTGGGCCGCTAGTATAATATGATCTTATCACTCTAACAAGAAATCAAAGCTACGATCCCCTTCACCAAAGACCAAAATTTTAGACAATACAAGTAAAGTACACATGTTATGACACGATTGGGCACGAATATAATTGAAAATACCTAAAGTAATGAACGGTTGCGGTTTTCATTTCACGCCGGACCTATTTGTATTCCTAATATTGTTGTTTCGATAGGCTGGTTAGATGAAATTCTACGTTCGTTCTAGTTTGATTACTGTAAGCTCTTAGTTTACAAATGTTTGAAAATTAAAAGCGGTTTACATATAAAGGTACCTGTAATTATTAAATAACTTCCTTTTTATCTTTTCACCCCGTCTGCAATATTGTGAGACAAAATGCCGCCAATTAAAAAATCTTAAGTGAAATTTAATCTGAAGCAATATGTTTGAATTAGAATTGAAATAGTGTAATTTTAACTTCATTTGAGTTTAGCGTTGGTATTCCGTAGAATTTTGGAAACGTTTATAAAAACAAACTTGTTGCTGAGTTGTGTGCGTCGGTTTTTTCAGATCTGTGGCATTGACTCTAGTGATCTGGTAAATTGTAGTTTCTTATTTTGAATAAAACAATTTGACTTTGATTTTATATATTTTAGTACAATATTTACCTTAATGGCATACATCTGTTGTTCAGCAGCAGTCAGTTCGTCTCCAGCAACTATAGCGAACTTTGTCCACCCGTACGCTTTCAATAGGGCTACAACTGATTTGCTCACTTTATGGGCAGGTGGTAAAGTTCTAGCGAATGTAGCGCCAAGTCCACCAGTTTCTGGGCCTTGGGCGCCTGCACATTTCTGGAGAAAAAAATTGTTCTTTAATTTTATCTATAGCAGAGTGGAGAGGATTTAATGTTAAGACAATCCATTCTCCCTTTGCCTTAATTCAAGACATTGTGGATTCAGGGCTTAATTAAATTTTATGTTGTGCGTTGCAACAATAATAAATATATTTGATTTGATTTTATAAGAATGTAAAGTTTAATTAATATAAGGAACTTGAATGAATTAATTGTTTTGATGTATCGATTTATCAATGAATTATCAATTTAGAAAATATCGATTTGTTATAGTCTCATACATTGTTGGAAACTCGACATTTTGAACACTTTACAGTAGTCCTGAGGCTGACAGAAGAAACGTGACAAACGAATGCCGATATTTATTTTACTAGATGTCTTTGACGCAAAATTTGTGCCTACTCTCGTTAAGCACTAGAACGCCTTGCGAAAGACTATATTATAACATGTTATTGACTTTATGTATCGTTGACCACTGATGTGAACAGATATATCAAATCAATATAAGATATCTGTAACTTAGAATGTGCCATGTGTCATTTACAACTATTATTTAAAAGAAACTGGTAAGAAATAAGTATTAGGATTCGACTCATGTATATGTATGTATGTATGTATATATATATATGTATGTATATATATATATATATATATATATATATATATATATATATATATATATATATATATATATATATATATATATATATATATACAAAATAATTCTAAAAATATTTTAAATTATTAATATTAGGTATTTTTTAATATTCTATAATTTTAAGTAAGTCAGACGACAATTCTCATACTTAGGCTGAATTATTGTTGAATTATTGTAATTTTTTTGCCCCGTCACTCACCAAAGAATGTCCAAAAATCGGTCTGAAAGTGGAGAAAAGAGCGTCTTCACTGATTAACCCTTAATGGGTTCAGGCGTGTAGACGAAATATTTGCTTTAAATGGATATCAACCTTGCGACCTTCGATACGGTCATCCGCTCAAACACACATCTTTATTAGTATTTAGTTCAATTGAAAAAAAAATCTGACTACAACTAAAACATTAGCCAAGGGAGTACATTATCCCCTAGATCTAGACATCGTCATTGAAGTGTACTTGAGCGAAATGAAATAGAATTACTTAAAGTAAGTAAATACGAAATCATATGTGCTCAATAGGACAGCGTCTAAACATAAACGCGGCGGTAATGGGTTCAATTCTACAATTCTTTTTTTCAAGCTTCACGCTGTATACCACACATAGTAGGATAGACAGACGGAATCTGGGAACCTCGTTTTAACACAGTTCCACAATTTCCGATTCTCTAGGTGTTGCGGTATGTGCGGCGGGACTAAACGCCGCGCTTTTTCTCATTACCAGAGCGAAGAAAAGAAAACTCATAATATAATATCTTATTCTACACATAAATTATATATATGTATATTGTATATGGATGTGGAGGCAGTCGTGGCGCAGGAGTACAAAACGTGCATGTAAACGCGACTGGTTGTGGGTTCTCCACTCAAGGAAATGTTTTTTTTATTTGCCTTTATATTTTCATTTCTTTGCTCTGGTGTCGAGGCAAAGCGCGGCGTTAAGTTCCTACACTCAACATGCCATGCCTCTAGAATTCGGCAGAAAGTTGGAAATGGTGTGTCTTAACACTAGGTTCTCTCTGCCTACCCTTGCGGGAGGGATACAGCCTGAAGCTGATTTGATTTTTATGTATAGGTATGGATGCTATAAATTGTTAAGTGCCTCAATTATTATTTAATAAAGGTCTATAAAAGTTTAACGGTTCGTTTGTACTTAAAACGAAAAGAGCTTTTAGATTTTTTATTCGTATCTTTTTTTTATTTTTCATTAATACGTTTATTTTCGTTATTTATGTAATATAGAGAGAGCGATAAAAGAACAGGTAGTAAAAAATCGTAGTTATTATAACCCAAGTAGCCGAAGTTAATTGTGCATCTTTTCTAACTAAATTAGAGAAAAGAAAATAATTATAAATAAAAATAAATAAATTAGCTTCACGCTATATCCCGCACACAGCAGGGTAGGCAGAGGGAACCTGTTGTTAAGACACTCCGTTCCCCACTTTCTGCCGAATTCTGGAGGCATTGCGTGTTGAGTGGCAGAACTCAACGCCGCGCTTAACCTCGACACCAGAGCGAAGAAATGGAAATATAAATTTAAGTAAATATTTCATCTCCTCGAGTGGGAATCGCACCCACAACCGGTCGGTTTTGCAGTCACACCTCGTGCCGCTGCGCCACGACCGGCCTCTATAATAATTATGCTATAAAAAATATAATTAGTTCTATGTGTGCAAATTAAACCTACAGTTTTTAACATTGTTATTCCACACTTAGAAAAGAAAAATATTTATTTAGAAAACGTATGGCTGTTGGCTCAGTGGTCAGAGCACCTGGTCGGTTTCCAGGAGGTGCGGGTTCGAGATCAGCTACGTTAAAATTTTTATACATTTTCTAAATAAATATATTGAAACAACCTACAGTTATTATGTAAAAAGTATTTTCATTGAAATTTTTTAAAGAGCATACATTATACATTAAGCAATATTGATTTGTACAAACAAATGTTTACCGCAGCACCCCTTGGTGAATTGTTGCCGCAACACCTATCTAATAATATGCACCAATCAAATCCAAATTCATTACTGAAAGCCGCATTGAAATCGGACCAGTGATTTTGGAGATAAATGGTAACAGTGCTTTGCACAAACATACAAATAAACGTCCTCTCACTCCCAACGCATATACCGTCTTCTATCCGTCGTGGGTAAAAAATAACTGTCACACACCCGTGCCACGACTGGCCTCAAGTGATAATTATATGAAAAATATTTTCATTTCTCTATTAAAAAAAACCGCGGAGTTGAGTTGCACCCAAAAATCACAAATACAAGTCGCAGCGTGAGTTTTACTATTTCAACAGACACTGTCCTGAATTCGGTTTAGTTTAAAACAATAGGTTACTAAATAAAAATAAATATAAGATTTAAATAACCATTTTTCCAAATACATTTTACGCGATTCATGCATTTTCCAACGGGATTGACTATTTGCAGAATGTGTTAAATCCTTTTATACACCTGACTATATCCACGGCCGAGTGAATATTGAATACATACAATAAGTCTATTATACTTATAATAAATCTGTAGAAAAGTCGTTTCTGTACATTGAAAATATTTAAGAAAAAATTAGCCAGGGTGTTAAAGGATAACTAACAGAATCCATTTCCAACATTTTTGGAATTTTTGTCTGTTTGTCTGTTTATGTGAACACGTATCACGTAAAAAGTACACAATAAATTTAAGCAACTTTTATACATAAAAATTACAAATAAATCAAGGTAGGTTTTAGTCTTTATTTCATTGTAATCGCTTCACTCTATCAAAAGATGTAAGTATTTAAGTTTTCAAGACGTTAATATTTGAGATAGTAAAAAACGACACAAGTAACGCTATCTATTGACTAATAGTAGGTACTAACGAATCTTGATAACGCAAAAAACGTTCTGTGGAGTTAAACACTAATTACGACGGGAGGAATATTAATCATTTTATTACTAAAGAATATTAATCATTTTAATTCTAAAGATATAAGTATTTATGTTTATGTTTAAAGAATTTATTCTCAAAAAGAAATACAATTTCACTTACATGAGAACAATACAATAAATGTAACAATTTACATCGCCTTACAAGTACCCAGTTAACGAAATAAAATATTAATCATAGATTTTAACATTTGCAATTTGTTTATTCGCTGTAAAAATTGGTATTCTCTAAAATATATTTTGAGAGTTTAGACTTAAATTCGTTAACTGAGCTTACATTTTTCACAGATGCGGGTAATTTATTATAAAGTTGTGCTCCATCAAAATTAATATTTTTCTTAGCAAGTTTGGTTCTTATTTTTGGAAGAACTAGAAAGCTCGCTCTACGACTGCTACGTTTACTGTTTTGTTTTATAAATGTTAAATTAGAACGTATCAATTTACTTATATTTTTCTCTATAAAAATACAAGAATTATATACATAAAGTTGTCGCAGATTCATTATGTTTGTTTCTTTGTAAACTTCAGTTGTTGGTGTCAAAGTTGGATATCCAAAAAGTATTTTAATTATTTTATTTTGTTTTCTTTGAAGTGCTTGTAATTTTGATTTACCAGTATTACCCCAAATTTCGATTAAGTACAATAAATGTGATTTTACTAGAGAATTGTAAATATTATATTTGATTTTTTTAGGTATGCATTTTGAAATATTGATTAGTGAACCAATTAAAGAAGAAAGTTTTTTATTTAATAATAATAATAATAAACTCTTTATTGTACACCCAAAAAAGAAATAATATAAAACAAATGTAAGAACATGTACAATAGGCGACCTTATCGCTGAAATAGCGATTTCTTCCAGGCAACCTTAAGGCGTTGGAAATCGTAAAATAAATAAATAAATTGTGAGTAGGGTGTGAACAATACTAAATATAAATAATACATAAATATACATAAAGATAAATACACATATATGTACATACTACATACATACATATATACATACATACAAACATACATACATACCTACATACATACATACATACATACATACATACAAAATACAAATTAGGTAAGTATATTCATATATACTAACAGTATAGAAAAATATACACTACTCAAAATTATATTCTACATGCACGGGAAAAAAGAAAAAAAAAAAAAATTAAAAAGAAAGAAAGTGCTTTTTTAATCGTTTTTTAAAAGTAGGGAACGTTTTTGAATTCCTGACATTCAAGGGTAGGGCGTTCCATAACCGACACGCAGTAACTGTAAATGAGTCACTATAAAATGACGAGGAATGTTGTGGAATTTTTAGTACCAGACTGTTATCGGATCGCAGACGTCGAGGATGTGAGCCGCCCAAAAATTCAAAACGTTCCTTTAGGTA